>VUQI01057598.1:0-15766 GCA_015106735.1 Paratilapia polleni
CGCCCATCCAAACTAAGCAAGTGAGGGAGAAGTGCCTTAGTGAGAGAGGTGACCAAGAACCCGATGGTCACTCTGACTGAGCTTCAGAGATCCTGTGTGGAGATGGGACTAAGTTCCAGAAGGATAATCATCACTGCAGCCCTCCACCAATCTGGGCTTAGGCTAGACAGAAGCCTCTCCTCAGTGCAAAACACATGAAAGCCCACTTGGAGTTTGCAAAAAAGTACCTGAAGGACTCTCAGACTGTGAGGAACAAGATTCTCTGGTCTGATGAAACCAAGATTGAAGTGTTTGGCCTCAATTCTAAACATTATGTCTGGAGGAAACCAGGCACCTCTCATCACCTACCCAGTACCATCCCAACAGTGAAGCATGGTGGTGGCAGCATCATGCTGTGGGGGTGTTTTTCAGCAGCAGGGACTGGGAGACTGGTCGGGGTTGGGGGAAAGCTGAATGGAGCAAAGTACAGAGATATCCTCAATGAAAACCTGTTCCACAGTGCTCAGGACCTCAGACTGGGCCGAAGGTTCATCTTCCAACACGACAATGACCTTAAGCACACAGTGAAGATAACACAGGAGGGGCTTAGGGACAACTCTGTGAATGTCCTATAATTGCCCAGCCAGAGCCCTGACTTGAACCCTATCAAACATCTCAAGTAAAGGGTCTGAATACTTATGTAAATGTGATATTTCAGTTTTTTCTTTTTCATAAATTTACAAAAAATCCTAAAAATCTGTTTTCAATTTGTCATTATGGGGTACTAAGTGTAGATTAATGAGAAAAAAAAGAATTTGAATGATTGTAGCGTCAGGCTGCAAAAGTGAAGGGGGTCTGAATACTTTCTGAATACACTGTAAATCACCAAAAGGCTTTCTCCTTCAAAGCTCTTTGTTTTCTCATATCACTAATTGTCATCAGTCTTTATAAGATCAGATAAGATTAGATAAGATCAGCTTTACCCAACTTGCTACAGGGCAACCAAAAAATACAGAAGCACAATTGTGCTTTGAAAAAAAAACAAAAAACTGGAGTACTGTATATAATATGAGCATAAAAACAAAAAGACTACTACTTTTTATATAACAAGAAATAGTAATAAAGAGCTGTTGTGAGAAAATTGCATCAATAATTAAATAATTTGCTTTAGAACAAATACACAAATAAAACAAATGCACCTAAAGGTGTCCTCAGGAAATAATAAGCTACTAGCCAAAAATCAAGCATAGGCATGTCATGAAGTCAGCCACAATCCCAGCAGATCAGCTGATCTCAGTACCTGCCCACATTAGCTGCTGGCTCAGTTGAGACCCTTATACAAATCCAGTTAGCTGTCTGTCTTAGTCTGTCTGCAAGTGCTCTGCATCGGCAAACCCTTTTGCAATCCACCTCCATCTTTCAGGCTGTTTCTGCTTAATTTCATATCTGCTGATTCCTGCTTGGTTTTGTGCTTATGAGAGAGTTTCCTTTCTCTTAAAAAAAAGTATTTTAACCCTCAGTATTTACATCCATGTCAGTTGTATTTCTGTACATCTTTGCATGTTGCCAATACTGGTTGATCAGTACTGTAGTTGTCATCGTCCCTGGGTTTTGTCTGGTTTTGAGACTGGAACTCTTAGCCAGTATATTGAAGTTCTAGTTTCTGTTTAGGGTTCTGTATTGTAGTTTAGATTTTTGTGTCAGGGTGTTCATATTTTGATTTCCTTTTATTCTATAGTGAATTAGATCATTTGTTGTATTTTTTTAATCTTTGGTTTCTGTATTCTATAAGAGTTTGGTCTTGAGTTCCCTGGGTTCCTTCTGTTCCATGTTCTAGTGTGAGTTCTTTGGAGTTTTGTATTCTTGTTTATCATTAGGCATTTTCTGTTTTGATTCAGTGTGATCCTCTTTTCTTAAGTTGTTTTTGTTCATTGCTTGAGGGTTTGATTTTTATGTAAACTAGTATACTTAGAGGTATTAAAAATGCAACAAGTACCGGTGGCTTCAGGCCACAAACTGATGACCAGACATTCTCCTTCAGGATTTTCTGGTAGAGAGCAGAATTCATGGTTCCATCAATTATGACAAGTCGTCCAGATCCTGAAGCAGCAAAGCAGCGCCATCACACTACCACCACCATGTTTGACTGTTGGTATGATGTTCTTTTTATGAAATGCTGTGTTCGTTTTATGCCAGATCTAATGGGATCCAAACCTTCCAAAAAGTTGAGCTTTTGTCTCGTCAGCCCACAGCATATTTTCCCAAAAGTCTTGGGGATCATCAAGATGTTTTTTGCAAATGTGAGACAAGCCTTTGTGTTCTTTTTGGTCAGCAGTGGTTTTCATCTTGGAACTTTCCCATGGGATGCCATTTTTGCCCAGTCTCTTTCTTATTGTTGAATCATGAACACTGACCTTAACTGAGGCAAGTGAGGCCTGCAGTTCTTTAGATGGTGTTCTGGGTTCTTTTGTGAGCTACTGGATGAGTTGTCAATGTGCTCTTGGAGTAATTTTGGTTGGCTGGCTACTCCTGGGAAGGTTCACCACTGTTCCAAGTTTTCTCCATTTGGGGATAATGGCTCTCACTGTGGTTTATTGGAGTCAAAGCCTTAGAAATGGCTTTGTAACCCTTTCCAGACTGATAGATTTCACTGACTTTGTTTCTCATCTGTTCTAGATCATGACATGGTGTGTTGCTTTTTGAGATCTTTCAGTCTACTTCACTTAGTCAGACAGGTTCTATTTAAGTGATTTCTTGATTCAACAGGTCTGGCAGTAATGAGGCCTGGGTGTGGCTAGTGAAATTGAATTCAGCTTTCCAAAAATTATGGTTAGTCCTAGTTATTCATGAATTAACAAGGGGGGCAATTACTTTTTCACATAAGGCCAGGTAGGTTTGGATAGCTTTTTTCCTTAATAAATGAGATAATTTAAAAACTGCATTTTGTATTTACTCATGTTATCTTTATCTAATTTTAAAATTAGATAAGTATGACAAATGTGCAAAAACCTAAGAAATCTGGAAATACTTTTTCACTGCACTGTATATGAAAATGCTATATTGTTATTTTTTAATGCCTCTTAGTATATTTTGAGCCTTTAGTTCTTGTTGTAATTGAGTTCTAGTTACTGTGTGAGTTTATTTGTGTTTAGCTTCCCCAGTGTTCCTGTTGTTCCATGTAGTTTGTCTTTGTATTTGTAATCTTTTGAGTTAGTTCCTGTTTTACTTTGGTAATTGATTGTCTCTGGTGTTTTGCTTTGAGTTTATCTTCATTTCATCCTGTGTCACATTGTTTTGATTGTCTACACCTGTATTCCATTGACCCAGCTGTTCCCACTTCCCTGATTACCTTATGTGTATAAATAGTCTTGTCCTTCCCCTCACTCTTTGTCATAGCGTCTTCTAATCTTCCCTCATGCGCACTTCCATTTTGCCTATGTCCCTTTTTGGATTTGATGGGGTTTTTTTCTTCCATTTCGGTCCTTCACTTCACAGTCCATGACAGTTGCGTGAAAATACACTGGGCAGCAGTGTGGATGTAAATAATTGCTGAGTCGACCCACTAAAAAATAGGGACTCACTCACAGAAAACCAAATCCATAGTGCGACCAGGTGTATGAAATTCCACAGGAAACCTTTATAATAGAACAGTTGCATATTAAATGTCATTAGTGGTCTAGGCAGCATGAAAACTGACAGCACTTTATAACAGGTCAAAGTATGTCACAGTGGGTCTCTTCAGTCTGTTTCGGTTGATCTGACAGCAGTGTATTGTGTAAAAACCCTGCAAACTCTTCAGTTAAAGTCACTTGGGCAAACCTGTGAGGTAATATTTTTTCCATTCCTTTCAACACAAATTTGTTTCAGTGAATGCAGTCACATTTATGGAGTACAGCATATTTATTCTTGTGTTTAGTATGTCACAGCCCGACAACCACGACAGCCTAAAAGGATTAAAAACCTTTCAAACTAATCTCAGGCATGTTGTGCAATTAAAAACGTTTTGTTTGTCCATACATTAGCTGGTTGTCTTAACTGTGGATAACAGCACTGGGTTACAAACTGAATTTGCCACATATTAGCTAAATTTACAGGTAGTAAACTCAACTGTTTGTTAATTATCAATTAACATTACTTATTACAAATTAGCAGTGTTAACTATCAATATTGTTAACATAAGCCAGTATCATCATTTGTTAATGGCATTGTCTCTCAGTTACTCATGGCACCAAGTTAACTTGTAATGTAAAATAATGTTAAAACAACCTCCAACCTATTGAAAGTTCATAAAGCCCATTGTTTTGACCATGGATAACAGCACTGGGCTACCCACCAGTTGAAATGTTAGCTAGCTGTACAGGTAATCAGCTCATCCAGTTGTTAGCTATACATATTTGAAAAAAAAATACATTACCTTGTTGTTTTGATTGATGAACCCATACAAAAGGAAAAGGATTATAATACTGCTGCATTATACTACATCTTGTGGTGTGCTGAGGCAGCAGACTGATGAGTCAGAAAGTGTTGCTAATCAATTGCAATTTGCTGTTGAAGTCAGCATTCCACGTGTCAATGGGTGTTCGCTGGTCTAACTGGAAAATGTTTTCCCACATGAGCATCAACTTTTTGGTCTTGTTTGTACTAAGCTACAGGCAGTTCTGCTAACACCACTGAAGATGCTCCTGCACTGACTCTCTTCTCTGACCTGAGGTCAAGTCATAAGAATAGTTTTTGCTGAGAGCTCAGTAACTTCATTAGAACTACAACATTAATGTAGCTTATCTCTTATTCAAGTTACATTTTGGAACGCTATCTAAGATCTTGTACATTCTGTTCAACAAAGTGCTCACATCTTTTTATGTTGGTTGATGTGTGTTACCAACAGGCCACGGGACATCTTTCAGGATTGACTGCAACAGCTGTTACTGCTTCGCTGGTGACACCATCTGCTCCACTACAAAATGTCTCAGCTTGAGCAACACAGAGGACAACCATCAACACTTTACTGGTCAGTCTTTGAATAGAGTTTGACCATTTCTAATAATCAGCTACTAAATCTGTCTATTGTATTTTTTGTGAGATTCAGTTACACATATCAGACCAGTGGTGGGCCATTTCCTCTTTATTTAATTAAAAATTAAGGCGATAAAAGGGCTTGGGTTGGTTCCATGTGTTATGGGTTTTTTTATATAGTTGTCAGGAACTGTCATTAGTTTAATAATGTGTTGATGCAAGGATGCCAAGATCATCATTTAAATAGACCTGTCAGAGAGACAAGAGGAATAAATAAACACTGGCAATAGGCTTTAGACCAGGATTATATTTTCCGCGAGTCCGCGAGGGTAAATTTCGTCATAAGATGGTGAGCACAAGGGTCCGTCGGGATGTCTGCATGCTTGCCTGTTTCTTGTGACCGTACGGACTCGTTCACGGAGAATTTACATCACAGTGCACCAACTACGCATGTGCTCCAGGTGGCAGACTTCAAAGAAGTATAAAGCATAATTTATGGTCCTGCAAATGTGTCTGTCTACATACACGTTTCCATTCAGACAGCCCGCACAGAGGGGTTTACACTCACCGTGGACCTGTTCCCATGCAGTCCTTCAACATCTCAACTGCACGGATGACGTATGCGTCTGACGAATGCTGATTTGTTGATAAGTAGGCCAGAATAGGGAAGCAAGCGACAACGGAGTTCACCGGGAACGAGAGAACCCTGACAAAAACTTCAAAGATCAGAAAATACAGCGTGAAAAACACAGACAGTGGCTGCAGTGGATACTTTTCATTGTTTTTAACACTCTGTTTCACTTCAGCTGGGTAGCGCCTAAGCAGGATTTATGGTCGAGCAGGGGTAGCACGTTCGCAGTCCACTGGCAGCTCATCTACCTGCAGAGAGCTCTGTTGTGGAGGAGGGCAGTTCACAAAGTATGTGGTACAACCAGTCTGTGGGCTACTCTTGCTTGTGCTGTTGTTGGTCCGTCAGCCAGCCGTGGAAAAGAGCAAAGTTCTAATGTACAAAGAGCAGAAGTGAAACTGAGTGTTTAAAAACAATGGAAAGTGTCCACTGCATCCACTGTCTGTGCTTTTCATGCTGTATTTTGTGATCTTTGAAGTTTTTTTGGGGGGTTCTCCCATTCCCGGTGAACTTCGCTGTCGCTCCCTTCCCTGTTCTGGCCCACTTGTCAACAAATTGGTATTCGCCAGACACATATGTCATCCATTTCCAGTGACACGCGGTTGGGATATTGGAGGACTGCACGGGAGCACGTCCATGGTGGATGAAAACCCCTCTTTGCGGGCTGTCCGAACGGAAACGTGTACACAGACGGACACATTTGCGGGACCATAAATTACGCTCATGTCTGACAGTGAGACCCGTGTGTCAGCCTCCAATGACAATTTAGTAAAAAGGGGGCTATTCAAACAACCTCCAACAAAGCACAATGCTTCGCAAAATAACCAAGAAAACTATTCATGCTAAAGGTGGAAACAACAAACCTATTTCACCAATTGAAGCAAAAACACACCATCAGGCTGTGAAGGCACACGGAGAGGAAATACTAGCAGCTGGTGATGTGTGACCCAAATGTAAACAAATGAATCCACCAAGTGTCGCTGGAGCCCTCGCTAATTAGACTTCATATGATTACATCCCCAGCCTACACATAACTTGAGGTGCCACTCCACACTCCAGCCACTCCCAAGACAAGGCCAGGAACACAGAACAATTCACAATGCTAAGCAGCAATTTATTAGTGTCAGATGTGAGCAATGCCAAAACAACGAACAAAAGTTTCTAATATTCCCTACTTTTCCCTAATATAAAATAAAAGGCAAACAAAAGATAGTTCTCTAACCTATGCTCCTAACCAATAAACAGGAGAAAAAGAGTTTCAATAAAAGGGCTTCTCACTCCTACTTAACCGCTGCAGTGCTCAATATGTACATTGAATAAGTATTTACAATTTACTATTTACAACAACTATTTACAAAATGCTCTTGGCTAATAACAAAGATATCAAGAATGCAAACTAACTCACACAATGAGGTGAGTCACTAATAGACTCACTAATGGGCTTCAGTTTAGGATTCTCACACACACACTCAAAGCTACTAACAACTGGCTGGCTGTTTGTTGGGTGTAGAGGAGACAAGGAGAGGGGTGAGGTGGCTGTCAGCTGGAGGTTAAGAGGCTGCTGTCCATCCAATCATCCAATCCGGACTCAGGAACTTATTCAAACCAGCCAATCAGCAGTCTCCACCAGTCTCGGCCAACACATAGACACACCCATTCACACACCTTGGAGGGAGGGGAGAGAGATTCACACACCCACACACGCGCTACTGGGAGGAGCCAAACATGTAAACAACATGGATCATGGATCATAACAATGACATGAAGAGCAAATGGTGGCTGGAAGTTACTGATGCTGTTACATGGTGGAAAAGCAGGGCCTTAAGTAGCTAGTTAAAAAGCTCGGCCTAAGATATATCCCAGGTAGAATTTTTTTTTCATTTTTATTATGTGACACTTTTGTGCATGAGTTACAAGGTTAAGTTATTTTAGTTACTGTTAAACTAAAGTGTACTAAACTAAAGTAAAAGTATAAAATAACTGCTTAAAATTTCTAAGGAAAACACTACCTAGACTACTTTTGAGCTTACATTTGACTTAGTGTGTCATCAATGATAGTAGCTCATTGGAGAATGGAAAATTCCCTTCATTTACTTACACTTACACAACTGTGGCTGCCTGTAAGCAAGAGAAGAGCATGGGGAAGGAAAGAATGGGTTCATGATTCAAGCATGCCACATCATCAGTGAAACGTGTTGGCAATGTTGTTTCGGGTATTAGTTCTAATAACATTGTTCTCACCAAAGTAATTACAAAGATCAGGGTTTGTGATGAGATTGCTAAAAAATACTTTCAGTGGGTTAAAAAAAAAAAGGTCAGAACCAAACCCTAGTATTCTGAGATGTCTGCCTCTACTTTGGAGAGTGCAGTGGACTGAAAATATAATCCTAGTAGGTTATTTTCCTTTAAAGCTTAAGGTTGCATTTCTTAGCTTCTCTGTTAACTGTTACACTGCACATTGGTGCTTACAGTGTACACCAGTCACCCTTCCCAGTGAAATGATGACTTCTGTTTCCCTCTGCCCTCCCTTAGGTCTTCCATGTAACTGTCAGGACCACTTCGTTCCAGTGTGTGCCTCTAATGGGCGGACCTATCCCAGCGCCTGCGTGGCTCGCTGTATGGGATTCAAGGACAATCAGTTTGTTTTCGGCCAGTGCCGCCTCAGTAACCCCTGCACCAGCAAACCCTGTCAGAGAAACCAGAGGTGGGTTCAGTAAAAGGTCATCAACACTAAGGAAAACTCCCTATCCTATTTTGCTCTTCTTCTTCTTTGTCCCTCCGCGTCTCACGACGGACAACCAGGTTGTTGTTTCAAGTGGCTGTGCTTAGTAGGGTTCACGATTCCATTTCATTCACATGGCTCTGCTCTGGGACCTCCCTGACCTTCCACGTGCAAACCTGGAAAGCTGGATGTGGAAAACACAGTGGTGCAAACCAACAGCAGAGAACAGAACAACAGATATGGATAAGACAACAATATGACAGTGATTAAGTCACAGAGAAACAGCATGAAAGGAGGAGGTGGGATGGAGGTGGGTTTCAAAGCAGCCTGCAATAACTGTGGCCAGGCTAAAGCAGCTTAAATAGCATACCCTATGCCAATTGGATGTGTAGAAGGGTATCAGCTGGGCCATCACCTGATGTGTACTGGAATTGAGATCTGCTCATCTGCTGGTATTGCAGCTGAGCTTGACCTCATGCTCTGCCTGAACTAATGTACTACTCTAATTATGAGCAGATAATTATATACATAATTGTTGATACATCTAAATGTTTTAAGAGCTACTCCTTGTTCATTTTGTCACAAAGTCAACACGTTTACAATTAAAATCAGTTAACACAGAGCTAAAGAGCATTTGTGAAGCATCTGTAAGAGATGTTAAGATTCATCGACATCAAAAGAACTGCAAAGTAGAAGTGATTGTGATGAATCAGTTCATAGTTCAGTTGGAGTTAGTGCAGGTAAAGCCACCCTCTTTTTTTTTTAATGTTGTATTGTGTTGGTGCTTGTAATGTAATGAAATAGTAAATGTAACACTAAAAGGTTGTTTTCTAGCATGTTTTTCCTAAATTTTTCGGTTCGGTTTCATTCCTTTTTCCATTAACTGATGTGGCTTGGAAAGCATTTACCCTCTGTTCAAAGAGGGAATGCACACATGCTAATAAGTAGAAGTGTTTGTACAGACAGACAGACAGACACACACACACACACACACACAGCTCTAAAGCCTTTTGTTTTGTTATGAGAATAAACAATGCAGTAAGTGAGAGAGCCAACTCAGATGTGTGGAACACCTGATTGGTGCCCAGCCTTGGAGACTTGTTGGTTGCTATGGTAATAGAGCAGGGTTTTGTGTGTTCAGAAGGAAGAGGTTTGCTCCTGTTGATTTGCTCTTTTTATTGCAGTTTTGTAACAAACTGTGGGCATTCTGTTGCTGTGTATGTGAAAATGAAGGTTGTATACTTTGTGCAGTTTGAAGCTTCTCTTGAGAGCTTGAAAGGAAGGCAACTGGACTTCTTCAGGCTGTGAAGACATTTCACCTCTCATTCAAAATGTTTCTTCAGTTCTAAAACTAAAAAAAAAAAAAAAAAACTACTGGTGGAGAGTCCCAGGTATTTAACCGCTAGTGTGGGGTAGTCCCTTTGGAGGTGGTTCTGAGGGTCGTTGACCCACTATTGATCATATGAGTCGTCACATGAGCCAAGGTGTGAAAAAAGGCATGGGTTATTACCATCACCCAAAGGGTGAAACCTCTGTAAGACATTGCTCCACCCCCCACCATCATGTGAGCTATTGAGGTCACCTGAGGCAAGGTGTGAGTGGAGGTTGAAACACCTGGGAAGGGATCTCAAGACTGCATTGTAGGTGGCTGACAGCTGGTGTTGTAAGCCACCACCTCTGTTCAATGATGGTCGTTCACAGTGGATGTGGACCATCAGGACCCTCAGGACCACCTCCAAGGGGGACTACCTCCCACTAGGGGTTAAATATCTGGGATTATCTGACAGTAATTTTTTTTTATTTTTTACTTTTTTTAGTTTTAGAACTGAAGCCTTTTGAATGAGAGGCGAAATATGTTCACATCCTAAAGAAGTCCAGTTGCCTTCCTTTAAAGCTCTCAAGACTAGCATGACCTGGATGACTGAGAACCTACACAGACAGTTTGAAGCTTCTCACATAGTTCCTTCAAATGGAATGAGAGTTGTATACATGTATGTTTGTGTGTGTTTTGTTAGGTGCATCCCAAAGTATCGTGTGTGCCTGAGTGACTTGTCAGACTGTCCGCAGTACGAGTGCATTGGGCGCCCTTCAACCTGTGATAAGAACAGTGAGGAGTCCGCCTGCGATACTGACGGCCAGGGTCACCCCAGTCTGTGCCATTTGCACCAGGCTGGGAAAACCCTAGCCTACATGGGCCAGTGCCAGGTAGGTTCCACAGGAAAGAGGGAGACAGAAGTAAGTAGAGAGCTTAACCTGTGTGCAGGCTTCAGTGTTATTAAAGCTAAAAAGCTCTCAGTAGTGGGCAGACCTCTGTCAAGGTTTAATAATGCTGTCAGTTAGCCCTTAACCTCACAGTCAACACAGTGTGAAGGAGTGGACAAAACGGTCTCAGAGGGTACCGCTAAATGGAAAAAAATTTAATCAAATCAGGAGGTATATTCTTTTTGGAATACAGTGGATATAAAAAGTGTACACACCCCTGTTAAAATGCCAGTTTTTTGTGATGTTAAAAAATGACACCACAATAAATCATTTCAAAACTTTTCCCACCTTAAACGTGACCTATAACGTGTACAATTCAATTGACAAACAAACAAATCTGTTAGGGGAAAAAAATAAAAAAAATAAAAAAACATACAATAAGCATAAGTGTGCACACCCTTAAACTAATACTTTGTTGACACACCTTTGATTTAATCATGCTGACTGAATGCTGATTCAGTCTTCTTGGGTACACACCTGCCATCAATTAAAGAGACTGATAAACCCCAAATAAAGTTCAGCTGTCCTAGTAGGATTTTCCTGACATTTACTCAGTTGCCTGTTACAGCAAAAGCCATGGTTTGCAGAGAGCTTACAAAGCATCAAAGGGACCTTATTGTTGAACAGTATCAGTCAGAAAAATTGGATATACCATGGAATACAGTGAAGACAGTCATCAAAAAGCGGAGAAAATATGGGACAACAGTGACACTGCAAATAACTGGACGTCCCCCCAAAATTGATGAAAAGACAAGATGAAAAACTGGTCAGGAAGGCTGCCAAGAGACCTATAGCAATACTGAAGAATCTGCAGGAATTTCTGGCAAGTACTGGTTGTGTATTACATGTGACACCAATCTCCTGTATTCTCCATATGTCTGGACTATGGGGTAGGATTGCAAGATGGAAGCCTTTTCTGACAAAGAAAAACATCCAAGCCCACTACAATTTGCAAAAAACCCCCAAACCATCAAGTCTCCCAAAAGCATGTGGGAAAATGTGCTATGGTCTGATGAGACCAAGGTTGAACTTTTTGGCCACAATTCCAAAAGGTACATTTGGCGCAAAAACAACACTTCCCATCACCAAAAGAACACCATACCCACAGTGAAGCATGGTGGTGGCAGTATCATGCTTTGGGGCTGCTTTTCTTCAGCTGGAACTGGGGCTTTAGTCAAGGTGGAGGAAATTATGAACCGTTCCAAATACCAGTCACTTTTGGCCCAAAACCTTCAGGCGTCTTCTCGAAAGATGAAGATGAAGAGAAATTTCACCTTTCAACACGACAATGACCCCAAGCATACATCCAAATTAACAAAAGAATGGCTTCACCAGAAGAAAATTAAAGTTTTCACAGCCCAGACCTAAATCCAATAGAAAATCTGTGGGGTGACCTGAGGAGAGCTGTGCATAAGAGATGCCCTTGCAATCTGACAGATTTGGAACGCTTTTGCAAGGAAGAGTGGGCAAATATTGCCAAGTCAAGATGTGCCATGCTGATAAGACTCCTACCAAAGAAGACTGAATGTTGTGATTAAATCAAAAGGTGCTTCAATAAATTTGATTTTTTCCCCTAACAGATCTGTTTGTTTTTCAATTGAATTGTACCGGTTATAGGTCACATTAAAGGTGGGAAAAGGTTTGAAATGATTTATTATGATCTAATTTTTTAACACCACAAAGTGGATATAAAAAGTATACACACCCCTGTTAAAATGCCAGGTTTTTTTCCCCACTGCGAATGGGTTCTGCACTGTAGTATCAACTGTAATACCATACAGACAAAGTATTCCCTTAAGAGGAATACTGAATTGCTACTGTCCCAAAGCTAAGGAAGAGCTTTATTGTGTTTATGGATACTAAACATGCAGCCGCTGTGTGTGCAAATGTGAGAACATTTGGCTGTCCCTAGGGTCAGGTACAAATGTTACCAGTCTACCTTTAAACTCATTCATCTTGAAATGAGAAGCACACTACATACAAAGTTTAAAAAATTGCGATTCACATGATCAAGCACCAGGACAGCTTGACAGTTTGTCACAAGAAGTGTGATGATCCTTAAAGTCAAGCCTAAGAGTCTTATAAGGAGAAGCCCAACAACTGCCCCTTGAGCAAGCTAGCCATTTTTGGTGTATAGACTCTTGAGTCCATGCACCAATGATGGCGCTGAGAACTCAGCATCAAAGGTAAACCATGCATTAAAATGTCCACCATGAAAATCTAACACAGAGCTTTCCAATGGTAAATCAATGTAGTACTGTTTTATAAGTACTGGTATATTTCAAAAGTGAAATATAAGCCTGACGGAACTTGTTTGGGCTGTGTCCAATCATTTTTGTAACTTGCCAAAACCAACGATCTGACAATCATGCACAGCCCAGTACTGATGGATGAATTTAGCATCTAGATTTTCATCTCCACAGACCTGGCCAGTTGTCTTCTGCAGAGCCCTAATACCTTTGAGGAGGGACTGTCATCAAGCGTGAGCTATTATCCCCATCTGTACCCGTTACAGAGCTGTTAAGCCAAAGAAATGGCTGCAGTGAAGTGTGGCCATTGTAGCTAGTAGATGTTAGATCAGTTTGAGAACATGGAATGATGATAAAAAAGGCAAGGCAGACTCAAAAGACAGAAATCATTCTGTATAAAGACAAGAAGAGAAAAAACAGCTGGGAGCAAACATCTTTTTACAATTAAGTCATCTTGGGTTTTGAAAAGAAAAGGTACAAGGCTGCTGGTGACTTTAAGACAGAATGAAGGTTGTCCTAGTAGAGGCATACCAGAGGTGCTGTTCAGTCGAGCTGTTCTTGTTGCTGATGTCCCAGAAAACGATGTTACTAATAAAATACACAGACCATACAGTCTCAATCCCACCTAAAGGCCCAGTAGGGAAGGCCAGGGCTTACATAAAGGGATACTTTGAAATATTGGCGGGTTTGACATTCACTGACTTCTACCACCAATCCCCCAGCCCTGACCCCTGAACTCACATGGCTTAGATATGTGAGGCCCTAACCTTCCCTGGAAAGCCCCAATTGGGGCTGCTAGTTTTATAACTTTTGCAGACATGTAACATTTAATTCAGCATACTTTGTCACCCCTTTTGTAATATAGCAGCAATATCCACTTTACTTTTTTCAAATATTAAGATAGCTTTCTTCTTTTCTTTACTCGACCAGATATTTACAAGGTTTAATATCTTCTGCCACTGTTGGCCATTATGACATTAGAATACTTCATTCACAAAAACGACTTAAGACTGTGGAGGCCAGATGGACCATCACGTTTGCGTTTTTTGCGACCTATAAGTCAATGTTCTTATAGGTCGACATGGGGAATAACTGTAACTGTAGCAACTGATTTGGAAATTTAAAATGTTTTGTACAATTTATAAGCTATACTGCTGGTTTGCTTCAGCCAACTTTGAAGATTTTGTTTTAATTTTCCAAGGGAAAATTAACATATATACTGTATATCAATCTCCACTAAAGGTCCAAGTCTTGTTCTTGGGCTTTTGACTTCAACAGAAAGACTTCAGAAGGAGATGATGTTTCTTTGGCTAGCAATTCAAATTTGATGTTATTCTGAGCAGTTGTAAAGCGTCTTTTTTGTAGCATAAAGGAATCATCAGTCCCCATTCCCTGGTCTGCTGACTACTGACTGACTTCTGTTTCGGAGGTCAAGCTCTTATGTTGTTTTGAGTTTGAGTAGTTTAAAAATTATATATCCTGAGGCAAAAAAATGATACTGAAAAAGGAGCTTTGGGAAATAGGCTTCCTATAAGTGGCAGTAATTTCCTTGGGAGAGGTGAATTAGTACGGTTCTCTTGTTTTCTGGGAATTGGATGCTCAGAGAAAGTTATTAAATTTTTTCAGTGGTGCAGTTTGCACAGTGCCATGAAAACTTTCTGATTTCTTAGTTTTTTGCATATTTGTCATACTTACAGTGCCTTGCAAAAGTATTCATACCCCTTGAACTCTTCCACATTTTGTCAGGTTACAACCACAAATTTAAATGTATTTTATTGGGATTTTATGTGATAGACCAACACAAAGCAGTACATAATTGTGAAGTGGAAGGAAAATGATACATGGTGTTCAAAACTTTTTACAAATAAAAAGTGAACTGAAAAGTGTGGCGTATATTAGTATTTAGCCCCCTTTACTCTGATACCCCTAAATAAAATCCAGTGCAACCAATTGCCTTCAGATGTCGTCTAATTAGTAAATAAGTCCACTTGTGTGTACTTTAATCTCAGTATAAATACAGCTGTTCTGTGAAGGACTCAGAGGTTTGTTAGAGAACATTAGTGAACAAAGAGCATCATGAAGACCAAGAAAGACACCACACAGGTCAAGGTTGTGGAGAAGTTGTGGAGAAGTTTAAAGCAGGGTTAGGTTATAAAAACACATCCCAAGCTTTGAACATCTCACGGAGCACTGTTCAATCCATCATCCGAAAATGGCACAATTGCAAACCTACCAAGACATGGCCGTCCACCCAAACGACTGTTGGGTGGATGGCCAACAGACGGCTGGGCAAGGAGAGCATTAATCAGAGAAGCAGCCAAGAGGCCCATGGTAACTCTGGAGGAACTGCAGAGATCCACAGGTCAGGTGGGAGAATTAGTCATGCACTCCACAAATCTGGCTTTTATGGAAGAGTGGCAAGAAGAAAGGCATTGTTGAATGAAAGCCATAAGAAGTCCCATTTGCAGTTTGCTACAAGCCATGTAGGGGACACAGCAAACGTGGAAGAAGGTGCTCTGGTCAGATGAGACCAAAATTGAACTTTTTGGCCTACATGCAAAATGCTATGTGTGACAGAAACCTAACACTGCACATCAACCTGAACACACCACCACCACCGTGAAACATGGTGGTGGCAGCATCATGCTGTGGGGATGCTTTTCTTCTGCAGGGACAGGGAAGCTGGTCAGAGTTGATGGGAAGATGGATGGAGCTAAATACAGGGCAGTCCTGGAAGAAAACCTGTTAGAGGCTGCAAAGGAATTGAGGCTGGGGCAGAGGTTCTCCTTCAAGCAGGACAACGACCCTAAACATACAGCCAGAGCTACAATGGAATGGTTTAGATCAAAGCATATTCATGTGTTAGAATGGCCCAGTCAAAGTCCAGACCTAATTTTGGATTTTAAAAACCAT
>VUQI01057600.1:0-14367 GCA_015106735.1 Paratilapia polleni
GGGGGGTCCACTTTACATACAGGGCCATGTAGATTTGGATTTTTTGTTTCCCTTAATAATAAAAACCTTCATTTAAATACTGCATTTTGTGTTTACTTGTGTTATCTTTGTCTAATATTTAAATTTGTTTGATGATCTGAAACATTTAAGTGTGACAAACATGCAAAAAAAAATAAGAAATCAGGAAGGGGCCAAACACTTTTTCACACCACTGTATACACTGTGCAGTTCTTTAAATGTGAAGAGCAGCATTTTTTTTTCTTGGATAATTTGCTAAATCATTGTTGGTCTTGTATGAAAAGCAAAATTCTGTATTGAGGCAATATTTCATTGCAAATTTGAGCTGGTGAGACAGATATTGGACCTAGTGTGGTGCCAATATCATGCTCACTGGCTACCTCTTAGTTTAATATTGTTTAAATATGTTTTTAATATGAGGTGTAGACTGAATTAAAAACATGTAACCCAGCCTCTTAACAATCACCCTTGTACCCTGGTTATACTCCATTGAGGACACGGACAGGGACAGCATTTTGTGACAAAACTGTATGTGATTGAGTATTTTTATTGGTATTTTTGAATTCGGCATCAGCATCAGAAATTGTATTTTTTGATGCAGAGCGGTGTGATTGATAAACATTGTAAGGTGTGGGACGTGAACTTGTTTTGGCTTCTGAATTCAATTCAATTCAATTTTATTTGTACAGCGCCAAATCACAACAACAGTCGCCTCAAGGCGCTTTATATTTTAGGGTAAAGACCCTACAATATTAGACAGAAAAGACAGAAAACCCCAACAATCAGACGACCCCCTATGAGCAAGCACTTGGCAACAGTGGGAAGGAAAAACTCCCTTTTAACAGGAAGAAACCTCCGGCAGAACCAGGCTCAGGGAGGGGCAGCATCTGCCGCGACCGGTTTGGGATGAGGGGAAAAAGTAGTGAAGTGGGCATGCCAGAAAAAGTTTGAGAACCACTGATTTAAGGTAAATTCTGTGATTTTAATACTAGAGATAAAGATTGTGATTTGTTAAGTAGGGATGCATGACTTTAATTGATAAAGCCGTTTATGGTGATTCTGAAAATTACAATTAAGAGCTGGAAGTGTTTTGAAATATGAAAAACCTATTTCAGTCAGAAGACAATTAACACTTGTGCTGATTTGGCATTTAACATCTCATTTGACTGTTTCTTGATCTGTACCATTGAAAAATATAGAAACACATACACTCATACAAGCACCCTGTCTCAGTGTTTGAGACAGGGTGCTTTTTGATGTGTGTGGTTTTTGTTTTTTGTTTTTTTTTTGTTTTGTTTTTTTGTCTGTTTTTTTCAATAAGAATTGGTTGTTTTGTTCAAAAAAGCATTTGGAAATTAGGATTCTTGTTCACTTAAAAAGGGCAAAAATTTTGGTAGGTGGAGTGGCAGATGCATCATGACTATTGTTGTAATAACAGCCTGAAAAAAAATGATCCATGGGATTAAAACTGCAAATCTAAGTTCCTTTGTTTGCTGTTTAATACTGCTCACAGACAACTTGCCAGTCCCTCAGTTTGATTACTTCTGTCCAAACTGAAGATGATGCCAATGTAAGTCATGACACAAATCAGCAGGAATTTTGCTTTGAAGCAGAAAAAAGTGCAGCACACAGTTAAATTAACCGAGAAACAAAACAAACAAACAAAAAAAACCCAACAAAAAACAACAACAAAAAAAAACCTTTTTGTTTCCATTATGCAGTAGCACCAAACACACAAAATTTGCAGTTGCGGTTTAAGGTTTGTGTCAGTCCACGTTTAAAGAGGGCACTTCTTTTCTCTGCCAGCTTCAATCAGTTTCCCTCAGATAACCAGCTTCTCTGTTGCATCAGCTACAGCACAAGTCATTCCTTGTGCAGTCAGTCATATTTTCTTTCACCATCAAATATGAATTTTTTTCTTGTCTGTTTTGCATATTTTATTGAATTAATTCACGTTTTTATTAAGTATTTACAATATTTGATTTTTTATGACATTATTATACTTAGATGAGTTCCCTGTGCCACATTGCCACAAAAAATAGAAAATTCTTCTCCTTTTTTTTTGTTCTTAAATTGTCTCATTTACAGCCTTATCCAGCCTCAGTGGGGGATAGGACTATTATAAATAACCAAAATAATAATTTTTGACTGAAAACGTTTGTAGATTATAAGGATTATTAAGGTAATGTATCTCATTTAATGTGACTTGATTTAATTAATAGTAACACTTGTTTAGGTCAGTCTTGCGAACATTTATCACATTTGAAACTCTTATCAAAGCAATCTCATTTCATCAACATTTCTTGCAGATTCTGAAGTCAGATTTAAAGATCAGAAGTGATCAGGTCTTTGGCCACTGGTATCCTGTCATGAATGCATTTTCTTGGGCAGCCTAGAAGACAGGGTTAGAACCACTAAAATGCATTTGGTTTTTAAAAAAAATCCCAGAACTACATCCCTGCTTTTAAATACTAGCTGACAATTTTCATGATTGTTTGATCACTAACTGGGGTACATTATTACTGTTCTTTTATCTTTTTTTCTTGAGTAAATATAAGTCAATATGATAAAAAAAACAAAAAAAAAAACTACTATTAACTCATTGTCCAGCTTTTAGTTTTCTCTGAAGCTTTCTGCAGTATCGCATACATGGTGATAGTCCTGATCAGCAGTTTGAATTTTATCACTTCTACCGAACCGCAGATGTTCGCATCATGATCCAGTTGCTTTGTATAATGCAACTGCACACATCACGTGGTGAAGATATAGTGAACAGTCGGGCAATCAGTTAAACGATGTTTTAATTGGACTTAGGACAAATGCTGAAGTAGAACAATTCCAAAACCACCCTTCTCCTTCTGTGTTAGCTCAATTAATCCCTGATTGGAGCTAATTACTTGTGTAAAGACTATTTGAAATAATGCTGGATATAAAGTAGGATGCTTGGCGATGTCTTCTTCACTCTTTAATGCAGTCTTCCTGGCAAACAAACCAAATATTTGATGACAGAGTGTCTAATTGCTTCATATCTCACTCACTCTCTGGCTTTGATTAACAAGCATGGGCAGGTGCGTACTATGCTGAAGTGTGCATGATTTAGATTTACATTCCCACACTATGGATTATACATTAACACTTTGATAGTCATTCTCAATCACTAAATCATATTTGCTGTTTTCCAGCCATTAAAACACTCTGGTCTGGCTTTACTTAGGCTATTAGAAGCTGTTAAGCAGGGTGAATAAACTGTGAGTTAATGACGAGAATGCATCTGCAAAATCTGAACTCCATAGCACCGCATTTAGCATCACTTAATTAATCTTAATGGTTTCTGAAATAAGCCAGCCAAACAAATATCTTATCCATAAATTACTTTTCTCTGTGCTGTAACACGTGTTGCCACAAAGCACCCACTAGGGATGCTTATAAATTAATGTATATGTGTGCGGTATATGTGTGCAAGCTGAAACACTCACAGTACGCACAAACTGAGACACACGTCCTCTCTCCCAGAAAAGACTTTTGTTTACCACAATATTAGCTGCTTAAATCAACCTCTCTCCCATTTCCCCTTTCTCATCATTTTCATTCCCCTCTTAAATTTTTCTCTTCTCACACCATAATTCTCTGTCTGTCTTCTTACGAGGGACCAGAAAGAGTTGGAGACTGCACAAGTGCAGGCTCAGTTATTTGAAGGGATGCCATTTAAATTAGTGTTGAAGTTGAAGGAACAGTTTGAGTAAGTGGTGTTTGCAGGAGTATTTTTATTTGTTTGCATGTTTGTGTGTGTGCCAGTGTGTTTGTGTGTAGTGCCTGTCACAATGTTCTTATCACCTCCTCACACACCTGCTTCCATCGAAGACTGAGCCTCCCCTCTTCTCAAGCCTTCTCATCAAAGCCAGATCCAACCACAGTTGTCGCTTCCCTTTCCCTGCATGTGTTCCCCTCCCCCGTCTAGCTGGTTTGGCTTATGTTCAGCAGCAACCACTCCCCTTGTATTACTGTGTTGTCTAGGCCGTCAGACCTTGCTGGTATCATACCATCCCCGAGAAAAAATTCATGTGGCTCGGCGGATGTACGTACAGGTGCTGTAATTCTTGGAATGGCTATTTAGGATTAAGAAGGATGACAAACTGCTAAAAGAGCAAAGCCTTAAGTTGCTGGCACTGGAGGGAAGGACATTTTCCTGCAAACTACAGGTGCAAATCAGATGCTTTAGCTAATAAAGTCACTGTCAGTTAATGTGCAATACATCCATAAACAAACTAATTCAAAGAAACATGTGTGTGTGTGTGTGTGTGTGTGTGTGTGTGTGTAAATGAATGTAAGACAAAGAACTATCCAGTAAGCTTAGGACAGCATATCACCCCTTTTTAATACCATGTTATAACAATAATTGCTACAGCGTAAAATGCAATGCATATATGGAATTTCTTTTCCACAAACACAATAAAAAAAGTCACATGATTCAGTCCCATCTAATTAAAAGGCATGTGTGTAGGTGGCAAAAAATTCAATTTGGTTTCCAGTGAACCTTTGTTTGTCCTCTGTTTTAAACAAAGCCTCTTGCAAACAGCAACACACTTTAGAGGTGCTGTACTGTTAAAATTAAGCCACAAAGCTATAAAGAAAGCAAATCACGTGAACCTATAAATGGTCTAAAGACTGTATTTCCAAGGCTTTTATATGTAAATGTGTTTCTTTAAATCCCAAATAGACATGTAGAGTAATTTTGCATGTTAGTGTGACGTTAGCATGTTCTGTAGTGCAAAACATGCAAACAGAGATAGGGTTTAAGGCTATTACTCCTCATGCATTCATAGACAAGATGCATTCACTTAATTAGGCTACTGTTTTTTCTTTCCCTGTTGAATACTATGCAATGAAAGAATTCTCACTTCTCTAACATGACAACATATATGATTCTGATGATTCTATATGATTTATCTGCCTCTGTCTTTCACAGGACTGTCATACCTTCTGTCAGCCAGTCTCTAAACTGTCCTCCTGTGTAGGCAGTGCAGTACATGGAAGAGTAATTTTCTTTTTCTTTTTCCTCAATGTCGCTCTTCTCTTACTCTTATGTTTATCTACCTTTCCATAGTAGTGCAAATTTTGCTCTTTCTTAATTAACTCTGCCAAAAGATGGAATGTCTGGGTTTCTAATTAATGGATGCTGAGCTTGTAGTATATTGGAAATGTAAAATGAGAAACTCATTTTCTTTGACTTCCTTAGGGCTAGGATTTTAGGAGCAATTCTTGCTATCTCTTATCAAGCATTTAGTGTTGTGGTTATTGTATCCAGATACGCAACATTTTGCTGATTACTTTGATAATAATGTGTCTTTTGTGTGTGTGTGTGCATGTGTGTGTGTGTGTGTGTTTCTCTCTCTTTTGTGAGAGAGATTTATCCAAGTCCTACCTAATGGAAATGCAAACCTTATCCATGTATGTAATCTGAACAATCCTACCTACAGTCAGAACTTTTATGGTAACATCTGTATGTACGGTGTGCATCCCCCTCCGTCGCCGTCTGCTCTGTTCTCCCTTGAGAGCCGCAGCATTAATAACTTTAAGTGGATAATGCCCTAGTTCGAATTCCGATCAAGGTTTAATAAGAGCATGATTCAGTCGGCTACTGGCAGCAGAAGGCACTTTGTGTGTGTGAGTGTGCTTGTGCACTTGTGTATGCTCTTTAAGGTAAGGTAAAGTGCATTACTGCGGTACATTCAAAGGTTTTGGTGGTCAATTTGTGACCTTTTGCCTCACATTGACACAAATCTAAGACCTAAATGTGTGGCACACATCTATATCACTGTCAGAGTGCTGTCATGAGTCCTTATAAGGGTGGGGATAGATTTGTGCTTATGCACCTGTCCTTTGTGTGGTCACAAACCACCAGGACCTGCAGTATATGTTAGTATACCTGACCCCGCCAACAGTATCAAATCATTTGCTAAGCACCTTGGTGTTATTTTTGACCAAAAATTTCAATTTTGAATCTCACATCTCAAAGCTCATCCAGTCTTGTTTCTTTCATTTAAGAAACATCTCAAAAATCAAACCTTTATTGACATGTGGAACTTCTAGTACACACTTTAATTTTCTCCTGTCTTGGTTATTGTAAGTCACTTTTCATGGTGCATCTCTCAGTCCTGCTTAGCCCGTCTTCAGTTGGTACAGAATGCAACAGCTAGGCTGCTAACAAGAACTAGCTGGCGGGCGCACATCACCGCGATTCTTGCTTTCCTTCACTGGCTTCCAGTGAAACGTAGAATTCATTTAAAAATTTTATTAATAACATATAAAGCCTTACATGGCCAGGCTCCTGCATATATAGCAGAGCTATTGAGACCTTATAACTGCAGCCAGCCTCTCCAATCATCTGATCTTGGTCTCCTAACTGTTCCACACTCTTATTTTGAAACCAGAGGCGATCATGCTTTTGAGGTTGTTGCTCCTAAACTTCGGAACAGCCTTACTCAACCTCTCGGGTCGGCTGAATTTGTGGTTTGTTTTAAATGACTCCTGAAAACTCATTTCTATAGGTTAGCTTTTCCTTAATCTTTCGCCCTTTATTTTTGGCTCTTGTTCTTCTAATGTGTGTGTGTGTGTGTGTGTTTGTGTGTGTGTGTGTGTGTGAGGATGTATGCAGGAATTAATGTAAGACCGTGTGTTTGACTGTGTGTTTGCATGTTTGAATTTGTACACTTATCTTATTTTACGTGTCTTTTTATCTAAGCTGTGAAGCACTTTGTAACTGTGTGTTTTAAAAAAAATGCTATGCAAATAATGTTATTGCGATTATTATTATGATTATTATTTTTCTTTTGGGCTTGTGTCACTGTATCACTGTAGATGACTAAGAATTTCTTGTCATCAGTTGTTCTTGCACTGGCTTCAAACGTGCAGCTATAGGTAGAGTATCTCTACAATATTGCTGAATGCCATATAATTTTGGAGTCTGTATATACAACAGTTGTGTAATACAAACAGACTGGTAGGGACTGCAATGCTTAATAACATAAAACATTACAGCAAGAGGAACAGGGAAGTAAAAATGTACTGCAGCATCACATGGAAACACTTAAGAATTATTAATGTTTCTATGTATTATGTAATATTAAGTTGATGCCGTGGATGCCATGGGACAATACAGAGGGAGCATTATTCATGTTGAGAAGACTCGTGTTATGCTGAGAGTCAGAGCCATTAAACAAGCTATCTGTTCATTGCCATTAGCTCCAAATGCTCAGAGAAAAAAACCTGACTTTGACATCTAATCCTCTTACTCGGAAGAGAACTAATGCACGCAGAGTATGTAGCACATCTCACAAACAGATCCATTTTTTATGTGCATACATCGAATTGCAGAGTATCGATGAGAAGGCTGTTTTTGTTGTCTCCCCAATGTCTTTTGACTTCCCAACTCGGGTCCTGTCTACCCCTCCCTCCACCCAACCAGATGGCCTTCCTCTAACAGAGCATTGACACCAGATGTGCAGTTCCAGTGTCGACTCAGGGACCAGCTGGGTTGAGTGTGCCAGTGGTTCTGTTAATGAAAATGGCTATGCTGTGTGTGCGTGTGTGTGTGTGCGCGTTTGTATTTACTGTGGTTCAGTGGCATGTGACAGTTGGGGAACTCTCTGTGGGTGAGGGTTTTTTTTAGTGAGCCACAGCGAGATGCACTGCAGCTCAACTCAGGCATGGAGTGCTCAACAGCTCACCCACCAAGGTTGGAACTATACAGGTATCCATCCAGAATTAACAAAGTCTTTCTCTACATCTTGCTGTCTGCTTCTTTTTTTCCCCTTTTTTTTTTATCTGTATAACTGTCAGTCACATCCTCCATCTTCCCTCATACATAATTATATATTCTTTCCTCTAACCTATTTAGCAGCAAGGGGATCACTGGGCTTATTACTAATTCATGCATACTCCTCAAACAAAGAAGAGTACACACTGTCTAAGGTAGAATTTGTTCAGCTGGAACTGCTTACAATGAAATATCTTCTTTTTTGTTAAGTACTGCTCTAACTTGGCTTGGTCACAGATAGAATCATGAATGCAAGGTAATACTATGATGAGCATATCATTCTGATAAAACCTCAAGCCCCAGCTAATGAAGTTGTTACTACATGCTGCGCTCTGCCATTTATGGATTTGCTCAGAAACAATTCATTATTACAGATCGTTCTGCTGATCAATTAAATGATAAGGAAACAAAGAAAAACTGTTTGCTTCGCAATAATTCTGACTGCTTGCATAGGATGAAGACAAATCAGCTAATGGAAAATGCAATAGTGAAAAAAGTGTTCCTTAAAATTGAAAGATATTGAAGTCCACCCTTATGTGATAGCCTAGCTCATTATGTTTTGCCCCTATCTCCTAGCACAGAGAGTGTGAAGGGATAGTTTAATACCTACACCAAATGGCTGACAAGGTGGATAAGACTCCTCAAGGTCTTGCATGCTCCAAAGGAAGATTCTTGTGCTTACAGGATAAATAATAGCCTTTTGAAATTTTTTTTGAAGGGAATGTAGAGTCTACTCACCTTCATACTGTAATATTTTCAGCTTTTGTTGAGCCAGAAGTGGTGGAGAGCAGTGACATAGGAATGAAGGTTCCCATAGGATTCAGTCCATTAAGCCAATGGGGGCAGAGATGTGATTCCAGATATTGGAAACTCAACAGTAATCTATCTGGCTGCACCCCACATATCCATGAATAGTTTTCAGTGGACTTTTACTGATGAAATTTCCTCAATTTTCACAGGCCTTATCGTTTTCAAAAGGAGTGGCACTTATCACACTGACACACAATCAGTTAAAGCATGTGATATTAATGTGGCTGTCAAATCACCAGCCACAGCTGTGAAACAGTTCACATGAGTATAAATATACATGATGTATATACATTATGTGTGTTTGCCACCTGATGTTCATTTTCCCATGTTCAGAATTATAACTAAACATGTTCCTGCAGTCTATTTGTTAAATAATGCAAGACAGGTTAGATAAACCAGCTATTTAACAGTGGCCAAAGCCTTTACCATCTTAGAATAGAATAGAATAGAATAGAATATCTTTATTGTCATTGCCATATATATATATATATATTATGCATATTATATATATTATGCAGTGCAAAGACTTTAACCTTAAATACCTTAAGAGTTACTTCAGTATGCTCAAAAACTCTCTATTGCTAGTAAATAGAAACTTTACCTGGAGGCACCTGGAGGAGAAGTGTCCATAGCCTCAGATGTCAATTTGGCAAAAATTAAACATTTGACCTCACCAAAGTTTGGTTCACCCTGAGTGGAGCATGGATATTTCTAAATTTAACTGCAAAGAATGTAGCTATTGAAATATTTCAGTGGTGAACCAACAAACAGTTGTTTTGTGAACCCTTAGAGGTCACTCTTGCATGGTAAACCTAACATAAAAGTGACTTTCAAAATTACAGTTTCACAAAATTATTTTTAAGTCTGTGTAATGCACTGGCATCTATATAGCACTTTTCTAGTCTTGCTCAAAGTGCTTTAGACTACAAGTCACATTTTAAACATACATTAATACAGTGCTTTATTCTATACATTTCAAGCACTTTATTTACCTCACATCCCCCAGCCCATTTAGAATGACCTAAAATGCATGTCTTTGGACTGTGGGAGAAAACTGGAGTACCCAGAGGAGAACATGTAAACTCCTCACAGAAAGGCCCCAGCCAAGGTTCGAACCTTCCTGCTGTGAGGCGACAGTGCTAACCACTGTACCACGTCACCACATCTATGTCACATCTTTGTGTGAAGCATGGTTCACTTTGAACAGTCTTGTGAGTCTCCCACAGGGCTGACACACATATGGACTCACAAATATATTCACACCTACAAGCAATTTAGAGTTTCCAAGTCACCTAAAGTGCATGTCATTGGACTGTAGAGGGAAGCAGATAACCCAAGGGGAAAACATGCAAACTCACTTCATGCCTAAGACTGCCTTGCTGTTTGGTGACAGTGTTTACCACTTACAGCTTGTGCTTTTTTAGCAAAGTACACTTTTTACACATTGCTCACCCTGTGGATTTCATTCAGAGACACAGAAATAGTTTATTTACATGTAGCCTCTAATTCAAAGAATTTAGAAAAAAAGCATTAGTGATGTATGGCTGCTCAAGGCCCACGGTGTCAGTGTGAAAGACGATTCTCCTGCTGCTGTGTGGATTAGACTATCTATTGAGCACACTTTGAATGCAGCTGTGTTTATGCACATCACTGCTTCCAGAAGACATGAGATGCTGAAATGCACAAACATTAATCTTCACTCCAAAAATGACACTACAGTGAAAATTAAGCACAATTAGACATTCATAAACAAAAAACAAAAAGAAGTAAAGGCTTCATTTTATGGTAGCAGATGCTTAACAGTGACAGTGCTGTATACATTGAACATCTATGATTCAAACTATGTAATGACAGGGAGATATAAAAAATGACAACCAGGTAGACTCCACATGTACTGTAAGCCAAGTAATAATTTGCTGAGGGACTGGGTGCTCCAGTGGGTGTGTTGTTCCACTGTGTCTCATCAATTACATTCCCTGAGAGAAAACACCCGGCTGTTTTCTGTTTCTTCGGATGCCGGGTTTAATGGTGCTTTTCTCAAATGCCTTTGCCAGCCAGTAATTGGTGCAACTTAACAATCATAAGTGCACTCTTTGTAGTGCAGGGAGCACAGACTGAACACTGCTTTATGAACTATAAAAAGCTAACTTACCTATAATGATTGGCAACTTCTTTTTTTTTTTCCTCTTTTAACTGCCCTCTTGTTTTTTGTATTCTAGATGAACAAAAAACCACCACATATCATAACAGGAGGACATTGTTATGAAAAGAAAACATTTTATCACTTTGTACTGTTTTCAAGTTTTGATTTCAAAGCATCTGAGTGCTTACCTAGAAGATAAGATGATTTACTAATTGGCAGTGAAAGGAAACCTGTTCGTTGGTTTTGGCATATAAAACCCACTGTATTTTTAAACATCCAATTAAAGAAATGATTTAAATCTTTTTTGACATTTTCCCACTTGGACATACCAACTAACAACTAAGTTTATATAAGCTTGGCATTGGGTTAATAAGTGCCAACCTATTTCATGATTGCTGTATTAAATTTAAATTTTAGTATAATCTCCGCTCAGTGAAATTAAACAAACTCAAGGTAAACACGGGATATAGTTGTGATGCCATGATTTTATTGAATTGTTTCAGTTTAATGAATTCAAAAGTGGAATAAAGAAGCTGTTCACAACAGGGTGCATTTTGTTTGCACTGCCTGTTTGTATGCTGTGAGCGTGTTGATTGTTTTTCCTAATCCAGAAGATTGAGACAGGATTGTCAGTTTCCTTATGCCTTGTACCTAGAGAATTTGAGTTGGCATCCATGTCTGCACTTCCATCTGTCAGTCATTTATTGCACGCCTTACACTTATGACCTTTATTCTTACAGATACGTGACACAGATGCTGCCTTGTCTCTTTCTCACTCCCCGTCTTTTGACCACAGACAACTGGGTTTGGCACATGGCGTCATATGCAGATCAGACAGTAAAGTCAGTGCAGACTGGCTCCAGTGTGTCAGCAACAGAGAAGTGCAGCACTTGCAAAGTCAGCCTCTCAAAGCAGTCATTTCCACCCTGATTTAAAGGGTTATTACATTGCCTGAAGGAAGAGAACCGTCCCTCTGCTGTGCACTGTATTTCATCAGAGGGAGTGCTCTCCAATGAGTGATAGTGTGTCAGTTAGAATTCTTGATTGACAGATTATGAAAGCATGAACAAATATGATCTGATAAAATCAGAGGAAACATGGGACTAGGAAATCAAATAGGTATGATCCTTCTTTATATGAAGAGCATCTGAGCTAACTGTACTGATGCATGTCATATGTAGTGTGTGTTTACTTTTTCCCTTTACTGCCAGTCTTAAAAGGATTTACTTGGTATTCACAATATAATTAGAGGAAGAAAGTGCGAAGAAAAGCAACCAATAAATCAACAATAGATGGCTCAGAGAGTAAGCAGAGCTCAGTTTTATTTGTTGCTTTATTCAGTCATATTCAGACACAAGTTTAGTGGCTGGCTGCAAGACGTTCAAACAGACTTCACTTTAGACATTTCTTTTATAATACTACACAAATGTTACACTAATTTCAGAAAACAATCAAAAGAACAGCAGTGTGTATGTCCATTAATTATTATTATTAGAATAGTGTGACTAAATAGCTTATGGTGTCATTTTTTTTGTTGTTGTTTTGACCATCAGAATCTCCTACATAGTTTTGATTTAATGTGGTACTTTAATGCTGTTTACATTGAAATTATTATTTTTAATAAATTAAATTAATATTAGTGAATGACTCTGCTCATAAATAAAAATGTATCCCATTCCTGTCATGCACCCATGTTTTCCTTTAGAAGCAGGCTTCCTGTCAGGACAGATGCATGTAACAGTTGTGATCAAAGCTTAAAGAAAAAAGAAATACATTGCAGAGATTTGGTGTTAGATTGCAGCACAGCCAGTGATATTTAGTCAAAAGGCTGTATGATGCACCACAAAGACTGTGCTCCTCTCCAGGGCTCACGGATTCACGGCTTATCATGTCGAAAAGTGAGCGTCAGGCCAGTCTGCTGCCTTTAGCCCACTTGGCAGCCTGGTGGCTGTTGCTCATCTGTCCCCAAGCCAGTGTGAGCACATCACCGATCTGGACCAGGATTAAAGGACCTAATACTAACAGCTGTGCTGAGATTAGCAGTGTCAGTATTTACAGTTATTTTGTCAAGCAGCGCACCACACACTCTGCTCAAATAATGAACTACGATTTTTGCATTTCCTAGTCTATTTTGTTTTCAATTCTTGTCATTGGATTCATTCTGAAAAACAGTGTGTGCTTTTTTGTGTTTAGGGAGGGACATGCGGAGGGATTCAGGGAGCACAGTTTGATGGAGATAGACAGGTTAGATTGCTGTGGAGCACAATAATGCTTGGTTACGTGGATAAACAGAACTTTCTGAAGAGCTGGAAGAAGCCAGCTCCTTTGTTTCACAAAAATGTACTACAGATTGAGAATTTGAGGGAAAAAATACAAGATAGACAGAGGATGAAGAGAGACATGAAACTGAAATGTGGATGTCGGCAGCATGAAGATGTTGATGAATTGAGCAGTTTTGTCTTCTGTGTGTGTCAGGGAAGGATGGAGTTGTTAGGTGTGATTGTGTTTGCACACGTACCTCCCTGTGTGCGCACTTTCTCCAGCAAGTGAAGCATGAATATGCATGTGTGTGTTCACACAGCAAAGGATGTTCTCTCTCAGTTGAGACTGATCACCCCATGATGGGCTATTACTGGAAGATTGGTCTGATTGTCCATACCTATCTCTCTATGGAAATGTCATATATGAAAAATTGATGCCATTTTCTGAAGTGGCATCAGAGTCTTTCTTTTCAGATAGTGCCTTTTAATCTGCTTTATGCGATGGAGGCCATACAAAGAGATCATTGGAAGATACTGGAGGTAGCAGGTTAGTGTCAGCCACCAACAGCTGCCTCCTTCCACTGCCTGAGTACAGTGCCGTGAAAAAGTGTTTGCCCCTTCCTGCTTTCTTAGTCTTTTGCATATTTGTCACACTTAAATGTTTCAGATCATCAAATAAATTTTAATATTAGTCAAAGACAACTGGAGTAAATACAAAATGCAGTTTTTAAATGATGATTTCATTTATTAAGGGAAAAAAGATATCCAAACCTACCTGGCCCTCTGTGAAAAAGTAATTGCCCCCTAAACCTAATAACTGGTTGTGCCACCCTTGGCAGCAAGAACTGCAATCAAGCATTTGTGATAACTGGCAATGAGTCTTTCACATCACTGTGGAGAAATTTTGGCCCACACTTCTTTGCAGAATTGTTTTAATTCAGCCACACTGGAGGGTTTTCAAGGATGAACAGTCTGTTTAAGGTCATGCCAAAGCATCTCAGTCAGATTTATATCCAGACTCTGACTAGACCACTCCAGAACATTCATTTTGTTTTTTGAGTCATTCAGAGGTGGACTTGCTGGTGTGTTTTGGGTCATTGTCCTGCTGCATATCCCAAGTGCTCTTGAGCTTCAGGGAACAAACTGATGACCAGACATTCTCCTTCAGGATTTTCTGGTAGAGAGCAGAATTCATGGTTCCATCAATTACAGCAAGTCGTCCAGGACCTGAAGCAGCAAAGCAGCCCCAGACCATCACACTACCACCACCATGTTTGACTGTTGGTATGATGCTCTTTCTATGAAATGCTGTGTTAGTT
>VUQI01057602.1:0-14883 GCA_015106735.1 Paratilapia polleni
AGAACAGGAAGACAGGCCTGTGTGTATTGAAGGGTTTGTTTAACATGTTTTGTTTATCAGATGTTCATCAACTGTCAACTGGAATAGAGTAAAAAAAAAAAAAAAAGCAGTTGCAGTAAAAGTATTGCCGTGCTTTATCTAGAAGGCACACATGGCTGTGGCTTGAACAAGAAAAAAGGGGAGTTGTCTTAATAGCAGACAGTCAGACTTAATAAAGAAAGATAGGTACAATAAACATAAGAGCAATATCCCATCTTGTGTAGCTGACATATTTATTCAGCTCCCTCTGTCAGACACACGGGGTTTTGTTACAGTCATAATTTACACTAATGCACTGACACCTCAGCCAGCAGCCGGTCATTTGAAGCCAGTGCCACCTGTCACCTGGGAAATAATGTGCAAAGGCAATACACCTCTCTAAAGCTCTCTCTCCTCTCTATGTATTTTCTCCTCTCTTTTCACAGCCTAAACTTGTTTCTTGGGATGTTTTCTTGCTACTTCATTGCTGCTGCTGCCGCTGCTGATGGCTCCAGCAGTCTACACATATACATAATCCTACAACAACTTCACACAGCCTGCCATTTTGCAGGGCTACAGCTGCCACGCACATGACAGATTATAATCCCCAGAGTGGTGAACAGAGGGAACATGGAGTCGTGTGTCTACATACATACATAATGAGTATGTACTGCAGTTTGGGTTTAATGGAGTTGTGATGCAGGCAAGACTATGATGGAGGTGACATCTAGATGAATAATTAAAAGTGTGGGAACCTGCGGTTAAAATGGTTGGAAAATATTTGATGTGCCACAGAATGGAAATCTACTGTATTTTGTATAAGGCGAAGCTGCAGGGAGAAGACAAAGTTAAAAGCAGTGGTATCTAAGTACTCGAGAAGTACAGATCTTTCCACTTTGTGAATACATTTACAGTTCTACTTACCACAATACAGAGGGAAACATTAAAGTATTTACTTTTAAGTCGATCACTTCTTGAAACACATCTTTTATTACCCTTTTTATTGTCTTATATGGTGCTTTGTGTGTTATCGTTACTGCTCTAATTTTCTTATTGCTTTTATTAGTATTTATTAATTATATTGACAATTTGCATTTTGCAATTTGGGGTTTTCTTCTATCCCTCTTAATTTTTTTCTGTTTGTATTTAGTATTCTGTTTTTGCTTGTCTGTTCAAGCACTTTGTAAACTCTGTTTTTTTAAGGTATTACTCTTAGCTCATTCACAATTCACAAGAATCGCTACTCCTCCTGGAGAAATGGTCAGATTTTAGTGACACTTGCACACAGTGATCACCTAATGGGTCTTCACCCAAACTGTGTTCAAGATAAAGGTGACATTTGTCAGGCACTTTTCTGTTTTCACAGCATAACGTTCATGCACGATGCTAACAGCTTCCCCAAATTCTCCTTCTTGATGTACTGAACAATACTCAATTAAACATATTTAGATAATTTGTTAACATAAGATTTTCGGTGTTGATAAATTTTGAGTGGAGAAAATGATAAAGAAAAAACTTCATGAAATACCAAATGATGTGATAATTTGAAATATCGCTTTGCCACACATGTCGCATACCACTTGTGTCCTGTTAGATGATGGTGATGGTGATGATCGTGTTTTCTTATTGGTAATGATCATGGAGGGAGTGGTCCTACTGCCTGACTCCCACTTTAGGAAGGCCTGGTTGGGACCTTCCTATCACCATTATGCTAACATCAGTAATATGGTCAATGCCATGCTGATGCCTTTACATATTTTCATGCTTTTCATGACCACAATACTCCTGAACTCAAACACTTTTTGGCGGTCCTGGATATGACTGTTTGGGAGTCTCCTTAACTTCTCAGTGGATTTTAATTCTCATTAGTTTGTGCAATACAGCTGATGAGTGACAAGAAAACTTATCACTTTCTTTCTCTACTTCACATATTACAATAACCTGTGAATTGTGATGGATCAAGAGCCAGATAAGCTACTATGTTTTTCTTATGATTTGAAAAATATTGCTAAATATTGTATGACAGATTACAATAAACAGATGAATAATATGCCTCTTAGTTACCAGCAGTTCTACTTTAAACATTTCTCATATTGTTTTGTTATAAACAGTTAAATATCTACCAATAAATACAAATATTTAAAATAAATGTATGTAAATATGTGTAGCCAAACAGTGTTTTTCCTTTTTGTCTGCAGATTTTTACTCAGTGAATATTTAAAACCATCTCTACCTCGACCGCATAAACATTGATACATTAACAGCCTAATTATGTAATCCATACAAGGGGACATTTAGCTGATGATATGGAAATGATCTACATTTATACACCTTGAAGAAAATGACCTGAAATCATGGTTTTGATCATTTGCTGCAACCAAACTGGTGCATAAATCTAAGAAGAATACACATGTATATTCAATTATGACAGCCTGGAAACACTGGGGTTTAATATTATTTGTCACAGTTTTCCTCTTTTTTCTGTCTCTTTAACTGTACCATCTCCAATTCACCAGTTTCCTCACTGCCATAATGGATAATCTCTCTCTTTCTTTTTTCCGTCCTCATTATGAGAAAACTGTTATAGTTGGCAACAGAATTAACTGCTCGGCTGCTACCGAGAGCTGGAAAGAAAGAAAGAAAGAAGTGGGTCATATGCTCGAAGAGAGGAGGGGAAGAGGAGAAGACCGCAAGCGCTGGTTGAGTAGGATGAAAGCATAGGTAGAGAGGAAGGAGCTAAAGGCTGAGCACCAAACAGGAGGGTGAACAATCACCCTGAGCTTTGAAATTAACCAGATGAATATATTAGAGCAGGTTTGAATATGAAGCAAAGAAAAGGTGATTGCAGAAGGAGAGTCTTAAATGAAAAAAAAAAAAACTCTGCACACTTGACAGCATCTTATGATTAAATTATTTAAATTTCTGCTTCTGACTGAATGCTTTGATGGGCACATCGCTCAGTACAGCACCACAAAGGAGAAATACTCTTACAAGTAAAAGTCCTCGATTAAATATTTTACTTGTATAGTAGCATCAGCCATTTGATGGTGGGACGCAGGGGAAACATCTCCTGTAATATTAGATCACATGCATTTGTCTCCCCAATAACAACACTATAACAATACAAGTCTTTTTTAACTGCCAGAACATGAACATGAATTATAAGTTCATATAAGCACTGAATCTTTTGTGATAATTATCCACACAGCACTTATTCACACAGTGTTGTGATGACAGTCAGCAGCTGCACAACTTCTTCTCTGATTCCCCGTAGCAGGCAGGTTGATAATCATGGAGGAACCTGAAGGAAAAAGACTGAAAACCAACTAAATTGTAAGGTTCAGAAGTGTTGGTAGTTGGGTCACTTATAGGGAAACGTTGGCTGTCTCAATTCTGCATAAGGTTTTGAAAATGAGTGCAAAATCTTGGGACTACCAGGGGTTGATAAATTGAAACGGTTTAATTTATCAGTGATATAAACAGGTGACACGTGCACATTTCAGCAGGTTACTTCCCCAAACAGAAGAACGACACAAAAGCAGAAAGAATGCTAACCACTGCACCACCATGCAACTCCTGAATAACTGCATTACTGAATCTGTAAATTAAGTAAAGCTGCCAGGTAATCGAGTCAACAGCCCAATGTCTACCTGTGAAATGTAACAGCAGTACACTTTAGCATTTAGTATTAATAGTGTCAAATATGATGTTCTAATGAGCCACTGTAGGGAAGAAAAAAGGAAAATGGCACACGCTTACAAAGTGAAGCAATCTGATTCTTTGACAAAAATATTTTTTGAGTCTCAGAAAAGTATTTCCTCTGAGATTTGTGACTTTTTAATATATAAACTTATTTTCATTTCATTTAAGATCCAATATTCAGAACATCCAAATTTAATTTTGGAAATTTTTTTAGTTTTTACAGAATATGAACCCAACCCAAGGCTCTGTTTTTGTTCTCCACCTATAATCACCTATATCAGTGTAGTTTACACTAATAAATTGCTTAGTGAAAAGTACATTTACTGTAATTAAATTTGACAGGGAAATACTGTACTGTTGACTCAAGTTCCTGAGTTTGTGAAAAATTAATTTGCAGATTGAAATTAGTAATTCTACCTGCTGTCATTAACATTCTTGTAAATGTTTGAGTTTTTTTTCTCAGAATATTCCACCCTCCTCTGGCTCAGTTTTGTGTGTACTTGTAGTGAACAGCGTATGAATGCAGACTGATGCTAACAATCTGAATAACCTGAAATGCTTAACTGATTTACCAAACAGCCAACAGGCAGGATAATAATCATAAACTGTTTAAATAGTTGGTGAACTGTTTCAAATGCCAGGTTTTCTGGTTCCAGTTTAGGACACTTGATGCTTTTCTTTGTCTTTAATGCTAGGAAATGAAAGGCTTTGGGCAATCTCATTAACCATTAATGATAATGATGTTAGCTGAAACCCTTTATCTAAACACCATAGAGAATGGATAGGCTAACTGTAAGGTAATAATCATTAAATCTGGGCACATACAACTGACACGATTAGGCACAACCTTGAGAAGATGTCCAATGGACTAAATGATTATATGGGCCATCGAGCAAACAAACAAGCTGGGTAAATGTTATTACCATCATTACCTTTCCCCTTTTTGTTTTGGTAATATTTGTGGAACCCAAGTTTGTTTGTTTTTTTTCCTTCTGGGGCCAAAAACTGCAGTTCCTAAACTTGAGGATAGCTCTAAAAGAGAGTCAGTCCCCATAGACTCCAGTGTTCAAATGCCAAACTTTACAGCAACTTTTTTCTTTTTGTTGTCTGGCACAAAAACAAAACAAACAAACAAAAAAAGTCATCCATTTGTATACTGTTAAGGCTCAAGGTTTGGGGCATGGCCACGTTCATTACCAGATGTGCTGATGCTGACAGCTGTAACGGATATCAGTCTGCTGGCTTCACCGCCAACAGTTCAAGTCACTGAAATAGACCTCTCTACTGTATTTTATGCTGTTGGAGCATTTCATAGCGTTTTAATGGAATTATCTGACGAATAATGTGGCTTGCTGTGTTGTACAGACCACTGAAGAAGTTTGAGCTTCAGTTTTATTGAGTGAAATTCTAGTATTACTCTGTTACTTAGCACTAACTAGCAGTTATCTGTCTGTGCATCGCACCCATGCAGTTTCTGGATGCAGCTTGCTAGTGTTACCTGATAAGTTAGCACTCTGTTGTCTTGTACAAATAGTAATAGTAATAATAATAGTGCAGCATATAAGTGAAACACTCTTTCAAAAGTGGATACAAAATTTGCAGGTTTGTCCCTCTAAAGCCATTCATTTGAAAAATCCCATTAGCCACGTGGATATTCAAAATTTCCCAATTTGGCCATAAATTCCACCTGAGGAAACGGTTGTTTTACTAAAGAATTTCAACCACTTCAGAGGTTTAACTCTAAATGTATAGGCTTTTGACTATAAGTAAGTCAAATTTATAACTTAAAAACTTCTTCAGAGCTTCTTTGTTTCAAGTAAAATAATTACAATGGCACGTGTTACATTTTGCTCCAATGGTTCGATAATAATTGCAGGTCAAAGGATTACCTTTTGATAACCCTTTGACAGCACTACAGTGCAACAATCAACTGGGTTCGGACATTTAATCTTCAACCGGTGTGATTCAGTGAATTTCATGTTTTCGATGCATGAAGACTCCTTTACCCTCTGTTCAGTTCACTCATGTTCTCTCCTCGTTTCGTCCATGGTTAATGGCCTGCAATTTATACAATGCTTTTTTACTCTCACCTAGCACTCAAAGTACTTTTGCACACATGCAAACCCAGGTGGATGCACCGGGGGTACTTGGGGAACCACTGATCATCTGAATAGTGGACAATCCGCTCTAAATCCTGAGCCACCATAAACAACAAAATTTTGGGGTAACCAGTGAGGAGTGTAAGGGGTCCATCCAGGAGACATGACTGAAACAATTACCTATAGCATTACTTAAACTACCACATACCACTTAAACTACCACCACCCCACATCCAAACATTTCAGACACACATGTCTGAAATGTTTGGGGAAAGTGAATAAGACCTGTTATTTGTGGTGAACCATGCAGTTGAAGCAGACTGTTGTTTCTGGATGGTTTCTGTTCACTTTGCTACTACTGTTCACAAATAAATAAAAACAGTATTTAAAAGTGAGAGCAAGAGTAAAAGAGAGAAAATGCAAAAAAGAATTAAGTGTCTTTAATGATATAGGCTACATTTGTACATTTCTACAGCAGACTTTCAATAAGACTAACTGCCAATAAGAAAGAGAGAACATTTTACCTGCAACAACTGAAAAACTGGATAAGATGTCAAAGGCTTTGAAATTAAATACTCAGTGTAAATATTCAGTTCAGTATTTTGTCCCATTAAATAATAATAAAAAACATTTAATAGCTTGAACAATCAATGTGAAATATAAATTACATTAAAGCACCTTTTCAAGAATGAGGATATTAAAATAAATAATTGGCCTTTCCATATCAAGACAGTACATTTTCATGGTAGTAATGTAAGGCTGTGCAGTCACACTGAACGCTCCCGCCCGCTGATGTAAAACATACAGTACATCATGACACAACGTGACTCCCACAATCAATCAACAGCAAATAACTCTGGTTACAATATAAACACCTATGGATGTGTAGCTCCATCAGCAACAACAAAATATTAGTAACTACTGCAGACATAGCTTCCTTCTGTTCTTTCCTTGAAAAAGAGACCGAATAAATGACAAAAGTGAGAGGATTGTCGATTAGTCTGCCAGCTAGGTGAAGTCCCGTTACAAACATCTCAACTCGTTTAGCAAGAAAAAACAAACTGTGGTTTCTCACTCACTCACTTGTCCACACTGGGAAAAACTGCAGCTGACGAAACGCGTCTTCACCTAGTGAAGTTGTCCTAGAATAAACTGAATTCAGATTGAGAAATCACCTAAGTGTACACGGTTCATGCACAAGCCTTTCATTGATGCACTAATGACCCTACTTAAACCTGGCAAAGCACCTTACACTTTGATCCCTCAAGACCTGCCTGCCAAATGCATGCGCACGCACACACACACACGCACACACACACGCACACGCACACCAAGTGAGAAAAGCTTACTGTGAGTATAAAATTGAAGGTAGAGGGGGTTTCAACAGGTGCTTCAAAAAGTCAAAAGAACATATCAAAGACTGAGGCACAAAGCTGCCTTTTTAAAACCCACCAATACAAGTACCAGCAACCGATGACGGTGGCTCCTGCCTCTACTGCTTTACGTGGTGTAGAAAAATTCATACATCTATGTTACAGTACATGAAGAGGGCTTTCACTGTTTACAGGGCCTCCCAGACACAAATATATTTAATGCTTTTTTTTTCTTCATACATTGGAAATTTGGTATTCTAAGGAAATTTTAGTGGACATACTATTTTAAAAATCATACAGGAATTAAAACACTTGTAAGCCTGCGTTACATAAAACCCTGTACAAGTTAACTTTACCAGTCAATTAAAATAATTATTTAGAAAAATGTCAGTCGGGGGACTTTAATAAATCATTTTTTACAAAACCTTTTTTTGTGTGTGTGTGTGTGTCTCAGATACCGTATAATCAGAAATGTATTCTAGGATTCAGGGACTAATTCAGTCCGAGTACTGGAGATCTAAGTCCACTGTGCCGTCTGTCACCACTAACCTCACCCTCTTGGGTTTTGTGGCACCCATAGAGTGAGATGTTGTAACAGGTCCGTAGTGTGATGTGCCTTGGTGTTCCCCAGGCTGACACTGCTGCTGCATGTCCTTCCTGCAGTGCTCGTCCTGACCTTTGAGCCCTGAAAATCCAACCAGAGAAGCTGGGTTAGACAGCTGGGGTCCACAGGGCTCAACAACCAGCCGCCCTTGTGTGCCTGAAGGTTCCATCAGGCAGTGGTAGGTGTAGTTTGTTGAGCCCAATCCTGGGTAGCCCTCAGCACCGTCCCTGAGACCCAGGGTCAATGAATGGTCTCCACTAAAGTTTAGTACATATGGAGGACCTTGATAGCCATAAGGGAAAGAGGCTGAGGAGGTTGAGGACTTGTTTGCTGGTGCTGGTGTACCAGGTGGTGTATTGTGGACCACTTGGGGGCTGTTGTGCTGAGACATGGGTGAAAGAGAAGAGCCAAAGCTGAAATCAAAGGGGTCTTGCTGAGTGTAACATGGCTGGTGTTTGTCAGAGGTTGGCGTAGTGGATTTATCCTGCTTCATACTTTTGTCCTGTGGTGACGAATAACCATCGGACATTTTGCTAGGAAAGAAGAACTGCCTTGGCAGGACAGAAAAGTTTTTGTATGCCATGTTGGCTTCACCACTTTCATGTTTGTCTGATGACATCTTACTTTTACTATAAGACTGAGAAATTGAGGAGTTGGGCTTATTGAAATGAAGGTTGGACCTGTTGGGGTTGTTGGAGGAACTGAGGTGGACATCCTTTTCAAACCCTTGGACAGATATGTTGCCTTTCTGATGACTGTCTGCATTAACACAGAACTTCTGACTCTGCTGGGTTTTCTCTATAGCACCTGATTTTGCACCGAGCATTCTGGACATGACGGTCGGGCTGCCGGCAGCCGTGGTGTCTTTGCAAGGTGCGCTGTACAAGTTCTGACTCTGGTTCCCCCCCTGAAACTTAAGCACCCTGTGAATAACTGTAGAGGTTTTCTCAGGAAAGTTGAATGGATTGTCGGGAGGGTTGGGATTTTTCACAGTGAAGAGTTGAGGAGAGAGGAATTTGTTAGGCATTTGAGATGACTGGACGGACTTTGTTAAGCAGCTCTGGGACATGCCTCTAATTGTGTTTGGCTGACTGTTTGGAAACGACTGGGATTTACTGGGAATGGTCATTCGATGGAAGGGGCCCTGGGTTTTAAGGTTAGTCTGGGTTTTTGACTGGCTGGTGCTCGGCTTTATGCTGATGGCGGGCTGGGTTAAAGTAACAGGAATTTGAGGTGTAACAGAAGAGGATGTTGCGCCAAGCAAACGGGGTTTGCTGGGTGACAATAAAGACTGAGTTTTTAGGTCTTCTCTGGACAGCCTCATTCCAAAATTTTTACTTATAATTCGATCTTTAGCCACCAAATCAGAGTTGCCCGGAGCTGAATAACTGAAACTGGTGTTGGGTGGGTTTCTGTCTTTGGAGGTATCCTTTGCTTCACATTGCAGAGGAACAGAGTCACTTTTGGAAGGAATTAGACTTGGAAAAAACTGCAGATCCTCACTGGTAAAGTTATTTCCAGGACTGGGAGGGCCAAGGTATGGCGTTTCGGTGGTCCATGTGTCGGTAGGGCTGTGAGAGAGGGGACTGCTGAAAGGATCTGTGGGTGGATCCAAGGAACACAGATCTGATGGAGATGATGGAAGTATGTTCTGTGGCTGGTAATACCCCTCAAAGTTGAGACACTGAAAGTCGAGAATGTCATCACAGCAGTTTGTGAAGCTGGGCTCACTGGAAAGCATGTTATCTGCTGTTGCAAATGGAGGAGACTGGGACGGGGGCTGGATGACAGAATTAGAAGAGGCTGTGGGCCTTTCCAAAGTCTGAGATGAGCACAAGCCCTCAGAAAGCCGAGAGAGACTGTTGTCAATTTGCTGGAGAGTGTGACTAAGGCAAGTGGTGGGTGTTTCGACAGGCCCACACTTGTGTGTTCTGTCCATTTTGTGCCTTTGTTTCCTTCCTCCACTGATCATCTCTGGCCTTTCAGTGATTCTGTCTGCAGCCGAGGATATAACTTCAGTTTTACTGTCATTAAGAGGCGAGGACAGAGACAGTGGTGACAGAGACAAAGAAAATGGTGGTGGTTCTGTTTTCAGAGAGCTGCTGTTCAGTTTTGCTGTTGGGCACTCTTCTTTGAGCTTGCAACAATCAAGAAATCCTTTTTGTTTACCTAAAAGGTGACCCTTCATCTCTGTCTTAATAATAGTTTCTAATTTTAGATCAGGTTGTATGAGCTCCTCTTTGCTGTCCACCTCCCAAATATCCTCCGTCTTCCTCCGTAGTTTAATTACTGGTAATGGACAACCATTTATATCCAATTCTGGCTCTTGCTTTTTTTGAGATCCGCTTTCAAACAAGCAGCAACTCTTTACAAAACGATCTTCGATTTTTGTTTCCAGCCCTACCGCTGACACCGTCGCACTGTCATTTTTTTGACTCTCAGTTTTTTCTGGCAGCTGCCTGACTCCAACCAGAGGGTCCCTATCGATTTTCTCTTTAACTTGTACTTCGTCGTTGGCAGATTCACTGGGCCCACAAACGCTTTCAACATTTTCAAGGTCTTTGTCTGATTTTGCACTAGTAGAGAAATTTATAGCTTGCTTTTCATGCAACTTCTCCCCTCTTTTTTTCAAACGATGCAATCTGCTCTTTGACTTCTTACTAGCCTGCACGTGAGCCTGAGCTGCCTCCATCTCCATGTTTAAAATTGATACTGAATCCATAATAGCTTTAAAAGGATCGCATGCCACCAAGTCATCTCCCTTTTCTGCTTTTAATGCCATATTTTCCAATCCTGCACTTTGCATCTCCCATACTTTCCCTCTTCTCCTCTTGAGTCGAATCTTAAAATTAAGGTCTGACTTCATCTCCTCCAAACCACTATGTTTCCCCTGATCTTTACTTTGAGATTCATCTGAAGTTGGACTTGTAGCTACATCCTCAGAGTGTTCACTCTCTTCTTCGCTCTCTATTGTCTGTGCTTTCCTGACATCATCCTCATCTTGCCTCTCTAATTTACACTTTTGAGCATTCCTCATTACATGGCTGCGCTGAGCTTCAGCAGGTCTAGAGCGAAGGACTCTGTTAAAAGAGGTTTGTTTTGGGATCCTTTTGGGGGCTAACCTCTGCATTTCTGTTCTCCTAAGTCTGACTTTATTCTCACGTTTCACTTTGCTACTCTCCCCTGAAGATGGGACGAGGTCCTGTCTCAGCACTGCGGGTGATTTTAACTCTGCAACATTTTTAGAAACTTGATCCAAGGGAGAATTTAGAGTGTGTTCAGAGTCTAACTCTGAACTGCGAAATGTACGTTTTTTCAGAGGTATGTTGGACTGTGTGTGCACCTGTGCATTGGTGTCTGGATTAGTCATAGCTTTTGCTGAAATGAGTGACTTATGAGGTAGTGGGTTGAGGCAGGTAGCCGGTGGGTCATTGTGCCTCTGCGGCAACTTAAGCTCCAGACTCTCCTCACTCAATTCTGTCTTAACTGTAGCTGAAACGTCTTTGCTCAAGTGTCCCTTGGTGCTTGGATTATCTTCTGCTTTTCTTTTCACTGCTCTTGGTCTTATCTTTCGTCTTCTTATAATCCCCCTCTGCACTGAACGATGGTACCTACCACCATTTATTTCAGCTTGTTCTTCTTCCTCCTCAGCACTCTCTTTGGAGGCCGAGGTAGAAAACGCTCTTCCTACAATATCTCCCTGTAATCTCCTATCTATTAAGGATTTATCTTTTCTTAAAATATCAGATAGCAGAACCTTTGCCTGTTTTATAACAATATCATCTTCATGCCTACTTACTGGCTGCTTACTCAGACTCATTTGTTCTGATCCTTCAAGAACTCCTTCCTGTTTACAAACATCCTTGGCTGTATTTTTAACACCCTGGATGTTATTTTGCTGTTCACTGGACACCATTTTGCAACCAGACTGCTTCACTTCTTCCAGAACTCTGTTACTTCTACCTTCTACAGTTTTTGATGCAGAATTTCTCTTTTCTTTCTGCCCTTCAGGTGTGCCTTTTAAAGCATCCTGCTGCTCCTTATTTATAAAACCTCTCTCATCTTCTGAAGCTGTTTGTATTTCGATAAACTTGTCACTCCTCTTTTTCTCGCTGTGGGATGAGTCGCCTATGTTCTCGCTTGAATGCCGCTTCCTTACACTTACTTTATCTATGGCCTTGAAAAACATTTCCCTCACCCCTCTGCTACTGTCAGCTGTGCAGATCTCTGAACCTCTCCCCTGCCTCCCCTGAAATCTGGACACTCGTTTTTCTGTTGCTGGTCCTGGGCCCTGGCTCTGCCTGCTCCTTCCTCTTACCTCCACTCTCCCTTTTCTGTCTTCACAACTGTTTCCACCTTCTAAACTTTGTGGCACTGATAACCTTGTTAGATTGACTGTAAGGTATTGCTTCAGAGATATTAGTGGATTGTCTCCAGCATTCTTCAATCCATCTGTGATACTCATGGATGAAGCTCTGATAGTCTTGCACTCAGTTTGCTCAGCAGCTGGATTCTGAGCCATGGTGATGACGTGGGTTTCAACGCTGCTGCTGCCGCACGTGTTGCTTTGACTTTCTGCAACTGCCGTTTCAATATTCTCTTGTTTTATTGCACTGCAGATTTTGTCAACCCCATCGGGATGACAAACAGTTGTAGTGTTAGTTGTGTTAATGGATTTCGTCTGGTGTGTGAGCGTGGAGCGAACAATGCTCTTTGTTCTTGAAGAGGTCCTCATGTGAACAGGCTTCCTGCCCACCACTTTGACAGGCTTCCCATTAAGACCTGTGCCTCTTACTGTAGGTCTGCTTTTCTGACAAACTGACATGGAGGAATTCAGAGTAAATGGCTTCAAGTTCACCGCACTGCTGTTACTTTCTTCTCCAGCCATATTCAGTCCCCTTGGCCTGTTATCTTTTGGCTTCACTTCCTCCAGTTGTTGCAGCAGTGCCCTTTCTTTGCTTTTTGGATCCTTACAATTGAGTAAAAAATCCAGAGAGTGGCGCCGCACTCTGATTCTAAGGTCCCTCAGTGTAACCTGGGACAAAAGTGGAACCGTCCGTCGCTGTCTGACTGTGGAGGACTTAAGTGGGTGCTTTCCCGATCGTCTTTGCTTCTCTCGTCTCCACTTCTTTGTCTGACTCAGTTTTTTGTTCTTCAAGGCATTTCTCCTCATCTGCTGAGTGAAGGAGTTCCTTGAGGGGATGGCTATGAAAGACAGAAAACAACAGAAACAAATTAACTTTACGGTGTTCTACACAAAAGCATTTGTTCTGCTTTTCTATCCCGTGAGCCATTTTCTACATAGAGTCTAGTCTATAATGCAAACCAAGTTGTGACAACAATGACTGCAAAATGCATCAAGAAGGTGTATCATTTTCATTTTTTAACACTAACCAACAAAGCATTTACACTCACTCAAACACAGTTGTGGTCAGAAGTTTACATACACTCATCTTGAGCATGAATGTCATGGTAATTTTGGGCTGTTAATGATTTCTTTGAACTGTTCTTTTTCCAGCGTGGAATACAAGTACAACATACATCTTTAATGACTTTAAAAAACAAGAATTGGGTGCACAAGTTTGAATTTATTTTGGACTTTTTTCAAATCCACGCAAGGTCAAAATTATACATACAGGCTCAAATATATACATACACTCCCACAAATATTTGGTTAAATGTCCCTTAGAAAGTTGCACCTTAACCAGACACTTTTGGTAGCCATCAAAAAGCTACTGCATAATTCTGGCTGGATATTTGACCACTCTTCTTGGCAGAATTGGTAGAGTTCATTTTAAATTTGTTGGTTTCCTGGCACAGACCTGGCTTTTAAGCATAGTCCAAAAATGTTCAGTAGGGTTGAGGTCGTGGCTTTGGGAAGGCCTCTCCAGAAGCTTAATGTTAGCCTACTTTATCCATTCCAAAACCAGTTTTGATGTGTGTTTGGGATCATTGTCCTGCTGGAACACCCAACTGTGTCCAAGTTTCAACCGTCCAGCTGTTGATTTGAGGTGAAGAATTTGGAGGTAGTCCTCCTTCTTCATTATAACAACCACTTTGTGCAATGTGCTAGTACAACTGGCAGCAAAACAGCCCCACCATGTCTGACAGTTGGTACAGTGTTCTTTAAAAATCTCACCTTTACTCCTCCAAGCATACCTCTTGTCACTGTTGCCAAGTAGCTCGATCTTTGTATCGTCTGACCATAAAACTTTTCTCCAGAAGGCATTTGGCTTGTCCATGTGGGCAGCTGCAAATTTCAGTCAAGCTTGACAGTGTCAATTTTGCAGCAGGGGCTTCTTTCTTGGTCGGCACCCTCTCAGTCCATGGCAATGTAAAACTCGCTTCAGTGACGCTGGTGTTCCAGCAGTTTCCAGTTCATGGCAGGCTTGTGCCTTGGTGGCTCCTGGGTTGTTTCTGAACATCCTAACTAATTTCCTCTCATCTGAGTTTGGGTCTTCTTCCAGAAACTTGGCAAAGTGGTGACACATCCGAAAAATTTGTACTTACGTATAATTCTTTGAGCTGATCTTGGAATCTGCAATTGTTTAGGAATGGCTCCAAGAGACATTCCCACCTTGTGTAAATCTACAATTCTCCTTCTTCACTGAGTTCCTTGGACTTTTCTATTGTTCTGAGTATTGGTCAATCCAATGAGTGCTGTCAAACTGCTGTCCTTTTTATGCTTGCAAAGAGAACCTACCAGTTGCAGTCAATCATGATCACTAACGAGAAGTTAATAGGCCTTGGCCTTGTCAAGTTAAAAGACATTGTAGAACCTTCAGCACCACTTATTAAAAGATTTAAGTCAGTGTGTATATATATTTTAGCCCGTACATATACTTTTGACCCTGTATGGATTAGAGGGAATCCAAAATTAATTCAAACTTGCGCACACAATTCTTGTTTTTTTAAAGTCATTAAAAATGCATGCTGTACAATCATTCCACCCTGGAAAAAGAACAGTTCAAAGAAATCATTAAAAGCCCAAAATTACCATGATATTCATGCCTATGATGAGTGGATGTAAACTTCTGACAACTGTATGTTTTTTTTTTTTTTTTTTTTTTTTTTAAAATCATACATT
>VUQI01057603.1:0-19154 GCA_015106735.1 Paratilapia polleni
TGAGGCGACTGTTATTGTGATTTGGCGCTATATAAATAAAATTGAATTGAACTGAATTGAATTAAAAGCGAGGAATAATGAAAATTGAAAATCTAAAAACAGGTACATTAAAAGCAAATATAAAATAATTAAAAATGATTGCTAGGAAGAGATGATAAAACAATTATAAAGGACAACATAGAAATAACTCAAAGTGGAGGCACAGAAAAAGCTTGCTTATAAAAATATGTCTTTAAGAGAGATTTAAAAGAGAAGAAGAAGGAGCTCGCCATGTATCATGTCAGAAGATCTGAGATATACTTTGGTGCGAGTCCAGAGCATGTCTTAAAAGTCATCAATAAAGTCAGTTCTAAAATTAATGGGTAATCAATGAAGAGAAGCTAAAATAGGGGTGATGTTTTCTTTTTTTTTGGTTTAAGTAAGGAGTCTGGCTGCTGCCTTTATACCAGCTGTGGTTTAAGTAGACTTTGTTGGCTCACACATGTGTATAACAAGTTACAATAGTCTAACCAAGAGGAAATAAAAGCATGTATGACCACCGCTAGATTTCGTTTGGATAAAACTGAGCTCATCTTACTGAGTCTCCTAAGCTGCATGAAACAAGGCTGGACAACTGAACTGACATGCTTATTCAGGCTGAGGTGGTTGTCAAAAGTGATGCTGAGGTTTTTACAATATTGGCTTAACTTTAGGGACAAGGAGCTCAGATGTGTTGCTGTGTGTGGGTTAGCTGCATAAGGGCCAACAGCAGTTACTTCAGTTTTATCCATATTTAGCTGCAGGACGTTTTGTGGCATCCAGCATTTAATATATTGGATACAGTCATTTAGTGCATTGAGTTCACAAATGTCATTGGGGTTAAAAGAGATGTACAGCTACGTATCATCTGCATCAGAGTGAAAACTCACACTATGCCTGCAGATGACATGCCCCAGGGGTAACATGTATGAAGAAAACAGGAGAAGTACAAGGACAGACCCCTGAGGTGCCCCACAGGTCATCTTCATTGAGGATGACTGTAATTGACAATACTAAAGCACCTATTGTGTAAGTACAAAAGAAAACAAAAAAACACCTCAAGACTGAACCAGAAATGCTAACCCAGTGTTGGAGACTATTCAATAAACTACAGTGATCCACAGTGTCAAATGCAGCACTCAAATCTAATAAAACAAAATCAGAGCATTAGCGGCGACCGCCAAATCATTCATCACTCTGAGGAGAGCAGTCTCTGTGCTGTGGTTTGTGCTAAAACCCAAATGCAATGTTTAATCATGTTCATTCCTGTTTAAAAAAGCAACCGGCTGTTCAGCAACAATCTTTTCTAAAACCTTGGAGAAAAAGGGAAGCTTGGAGATGAGTCTAAAATTATCAAAGGAGTTAAGGTCCAGAGAGGGTTTTTTTTTCCAGAAGAGGTTGTACAATAGCTTTTTTTTTTTTTTTTAAATAAAAATAAACAGGGACAGAACCAGTCAGTACTGACTGTAGTGACTTTAAGTTATAAAAGACACACTAAAGGGGCATACAAAAAGGAAGAGGATGGCAGTGATGTAGCGACAACAGACTATGTCAGTGAAATTCTGTGTCTTGTAGCAACAACAAGCAAAGTAAGTGTTGTGTGCAGGTACTGAGTTAGAGTGAACTGAGCAGCTAAAGCATCAACCAGTGGAAGAAAAGGCTAAAAGTGAGTAACTTATGACAGAACATGATACTGTATATACAAGAGAGTAACCTATGCAGTCTGGGCCTGAAATGTCCACTATAGTGACCATCTGTCGGCTGCAAAGCAACGTACGACAAACCAATCACTGTATATGTAAACGGAGCTTAGGGTCTCCAGTTTTTCCATTAAGTACATCATTTAAGCTTGTTTATTAAAATTAGCATCCCATTTAATATGTCAGTAAATGTCCCAAACTAGAGAACCAACCAAGCCAGGCAGCAGCATTTTCTGATAACACTCCAGCTCTGCACTCTAATCCAAATATGACCACATCCTGTTTCAAAATACCAAGATGGTAATGGCCAAAATGTCACTATCGAGATTTCAAAACAGTCTATAAACCAGTGGGGGGGTCATCACATTGGCTATATCCTTCTTTTATATACAGTCTGTGTCTTCCAGTGTTTGTGCTAAGCAAAGCTGCTGAATAACTCTCCACTAGAAAGCAAATAAGATTTCCCAAACTGTGGGAATATTACTATAAGAATGAAAGTTTGTCTGCTTGTTTCTCATTCTTCCCTATCTTGTTTATTCTCTATCTTACCCACCATCCCTCCATCTTTCTTTGTAGCTAACTATATTACACATATCATTTATATAACATTTGTCAAGGGATACACTGCCACATTTGCACGGAAAGCAGAAACCAATTTCCTGTTGTGTTAATTTTCTCTGTTTGAGAGGGTACAGATTTCCCTTGTGTTCATGTCCCAAGTGTGTATGTGTGTGTGCATGTGTGTGTGTCTGTGTGTGTGTGTGTGTGTGTGTGTGTGTGTGTTTACAGATTGTAACGACACTCATGGCTGCCCCAGCGAGAGAACATCAGATGTCTCTCCATCTCTTCTCCTCTACTCTCGCTCCATGCATCTGTCCCTTCAGCTCACCATCGTGCCTTCTCTCCGTGATCCACCCTTCGCGGCATTGCCATGGCGACCAGAACCATTGCCTGTAAAGTGACACGCATGTTGAGATTAACAGGTTGGAAGAGGAAGTAGAAGGGGAAGTAGAAGGGTAAGGCGAGATGAAGAGAAACAAGGTGAGGAGTGAAAGAGTAAAAAGACAAAAGAAGAAGCTAGAGGATGAAAGAGGTGGAAATGAAGGGGAGACGAGGAGAAGAGGAATAATCAAACAGTATGCAGGCCAGCATTCTGTGGAGTCACATCTGAGTGATTGCTTAGTTGAGCTGAGCCCCTGAATCACTTAGAGCAGCATCACTGAAAAACAAAAAAGAGACAGAAAGCTCAAGAAAAGTAAAGAAGGAATTTGTGAGTTTATATCCACCTGTTTGTTTTCAGTGCACATATGAAAGTAGCGTATACATGTATATTTTAAAGCAACTGCTTTTGATGTAAAAGTTAACAGAAAGGATGACGAGTGTGATGGAAAGCTTTGTGTGTATGTGTGTGTGTGTGTGTGTACGTCTATTTCTTCTTTTATTTGTAACAGGTGCAGCCTTGATATTTTGACACCTATCATAAACATGAGCCAAGCTGCTAATGTATAGACTCAATGCATCAGCTCCATTAAGAACTAGAAAGAACTTGCACAGTTTAAAGAAGACGCATTATGCTCATTTCCAAATCCATACTTTTATTCTTGGACTAGCTTGGATTAGCTTTGCATGATTCACAGTCCAAAATAATCCTTAATTACCTTATATGGGCCTTAGTGCAGCCCCACAGTTCTTTCTCTTCCTTTAAGAACATGCTCCCTTTAAGCAAACTTTCTTCTGATTGGTTGTCCCACACAAACAGGAGGTTTGAACAGAAGGTGGGTGGGGCTGCTGTACTCACAGCTAGAGCTGTGCATGAGATGAGCATAATAGGTCCATAATAATGCATAATAGGTCCATGTCCACTTTAAAGCTAAATGAAGGTAATAAAGGGAAGACACTTTTAACCCCTTAATTGTGCACCTTTTTTATTTTAAAAAAAGAAAAGAAAAGTCAAAGCTCACAGTAAAAAATAAAATAAAATCAACAACTATGTGCCCCTGCAGATAATATAAAAGTCAAGAAACTACAGATTTTTGTGTATACACTCTTCCAATGCAGTAAATAACTAGTGCTGCTAAGATCTTTGCTTTCAAATAATGTATAGGCTGTCAAGTTTGATCTATAACTGGCTGATGCCATTTAAGACAGCAGGTCTGGTTCAAGAGCAAAATAATTTGGCATCTTAAATAAGTAGATGTGCACTACTATGAAAGTGATCATCGTCTGCAAAAACTAATTCTGATATTTTGGATATATAATCTTATAACCATAATTTTATGTGTTTGTGAAGGTGTGTTTTGTGGTTTCTTGTAACCAAACAATCAAACCCAAAGTGAGCATTTCCAGTTTACAGCATCATCAGGCATGATAATTCTGTGATTACAGTATGGACAGTACTACTGAATTGTACATGTTAGATATGTGTCATAAGCATGTTTAGGGTGCATATATTCTGAAATTAGAATGTAATCAACATGATTTAGGGAACTGTACATGAGTTGCATGTAATAACACTGACAATTATTCAAATTTCATCAGAGGGTGCGCAATAGGAAAAATGAGGGTGCGATGCAGGATTTTCTGTATTTGCAGGGCTGCCAAATACAGTGGCCCATATTCAGGTGTAAATTTCAAACTAATATGGAAAGCCAACTGACCTGCTATAGTTTGATATTGTGACATTTTCTAATGAGAGAGCTAGTTTCAAGATTCAAGAGATTGAAGAAGTTTATTGTCATATATACCGCAAAACACAGCAATGAAATTCTTACTTTGCGAGTTCCCTTTAAACAACTAAAATAAACAACTAAACTAAAATAAATGAATAAACTTAAACTCTAAGCAAAGAAAATAAATAAAATAAAGCAAGTACTATGTACAAAAGGGTAGAGTGTATTCAGAATATAAAGTGCAATAAGTTATGCAATACTGTCACAGTGGTAAGACATTTAGAATGTGCAAATATTGTTTGTATTGTATAAAACTGTATTATATTGAATGTAAATGTTCAAAATTGCAAATGTACAGGTCAATTTATTGAAAGGCATTCACCCCACAGTAGTAGCAGACAATATGGCAATGTTGATTTGGATATAATTATTAATTAACTCCACTACTGCCAAAACTTTACACTAGATTGTACCAATATTACTGGCTAATCTGTTCTTTTGTTACTGATTCACATTTGCCTTTCAACTTTTCAGAAGACTGGTTTACAGAGATGAAAAGTCATGTGAAAAAGAAAGTTTTCACAGGACTCTATGTCTCTGTGTCTCAGGACTCAGTCCTGTGAATAACTATGTACACCATTATTGCTTCCATAGGAATTAAGAGGGTAAACAGCAGCTCTGTGAGCTTGATTAATTGATCATCAGCAAGTGTGACCATCTCTATAAAAGCAGAAGTTCTAAAAACCTACCTCTTTCTCTTCCGCCTGGGTTTTCTAGGCTGTAAAGTAGGCTTTACAGACATTACTTACAACCTTTCATGATCCTTGTTCATTTTTAAATTTAAATTTTGTTTTATTTTCTATCGAGCATTACTCAATTTTATTCACTTTTAGTAGTACTCTTATTTATTGTGTATTTATGTATTAAAATTCATTCTGTTTAGTTTTTATATGTGGTCCTTTAAATGGAATATTTCATCCACTTGTGAATTGTTGTCTTTTTGATTTATTTTATTTTATTTTAATTTTATTTTATTTTATTTATTTTTACATTAGTTCTGTTTAGCTTCTTGTCAGCCATCTGTGAAGCACTTGGAACTGCACTAACCTGCAAGGTCCTGTACAAATAAAGTCTGCAAAGAGGGAAAGCACGGCTGTATTAATGCTGGTTGTATCGCACTTAGGAGAATGCACTTTGCTTTTGTGCGTTCTGGCTGACTGTCAATACTGACTGGGACAATGAGTGTGGCCATCACAGCATGCAGCGCAATTGAAAACTGGAACTGTGTTTGTGTCTAAGTATGGAAGAGAGTGTGAAAGCCTCACAGCATTTAAGTTTTTTATTTTGCATTTTAACTAAGCCGTGTGATGGCACTGTTATGGCAGGTTTCGACTGTGTGAAATATTGTAGCATGGGCCAGCTGTCTAAGATTCAGTTCTAAAGCCTTTTTTGAGATATTAGTGATTAGTGATTATTAGTGATATTAACCATGTACAGTTGTGCGAAAAAGAACGCTTTCACAGGACTCTGTGCAGTCCTGTGAAAAACTACATACTCCCTTACTGCTTCCACAGGAATTAAGAGGGTAAGTAGCAGCCAGGTGCTGTTAATCAAATGCACTTGATTAACTGATCATCACCAAGTGTGAGCACCTCTATAAAAGCAGACGTTTTGGCAGTTTGCTGGTCTGGAGCATTCAGATGTGTGTTAACACAATGCCACAATCTTCCCAGGAGTGGACGTCCCAGCAAATTCACCCCACGGTCAGAAACCCAAGAGCTACATCTCAGGCTCTACAGACCTCAGTTAGCATGTTAAATTTTAAAGTTCATGACAGTACAATTAGAAAAAGACTGAACAAGTATGGCTGGTTTGGAAGGGTTGCTGAGAGAAAGCCTCTTCTCTCTAAAAAGAACATGGCAGCACAGCTTAGGTTTGCAAAGTTGAACAAACCACAAGACTTCTGGTACAATGTCCAATGTCCTTGGACAGATGAGACCAAAGTGGAGATGTTTGGCCATATTGCACAATCCATGTTTGGAGAAAACCAAACACAGCATATCAGCACCAACACCTCATACCAACTGTCAAGCACAGTGGTGGAGGGGTGATGATTTGGGCTTGTTTTGCAGCCACAGGACCTGGGCACCTTGCAGTGTGAGGCCATCTGTCCAACAATCAAAGCTTGGCGCAAACTGGGTCATGCAACAGGACAATGAACCCAAGCACAGCAGCAAATCTACAACAGAATGGCTGAAAAAGACAAGAATCAAGGTGTTGCAATGGCCCAGTCAACGTCCAGACCTCAACCCGATTGAAATTCTGTGGCATGACCTTAAGAGAGCTGTGCATAAATGAATGCCTGCAAACCTCACTGAACTGAAGCAGCGCTGTAAAGAAGAGTGGGCCCAAATTTTTCCTCCATGATGTTAGAGACTGATAAAGTCATACAGAAAAAGGTTAATTCAAGTTATTGCTGCTAAAGGTCGTTCTACAAGCTATTGAATCACAGGACTGCACAGAGTCCTCTGAAAACTTTAACATGACTGTATGTGCACGGTCTCTATGAAAACCAGTCGGCTTTGACTGCATACATGCTTAAGACTGTGTAATGATCATCCTTACTCTCCTCTTGTTACAGGGATCACTGTTATTTCAGGCATCACACTTGAGGACACAGCAAGTATGCACAAGATACATTAAAAAAACAAGTCCAGGATCAAGGTTTGTATACAACAATCTCATGCCCATCAGATGCTGGCATGTATTTCTTCTGACAAAACTTGTTGGACTTAAAGTACATTCATAAAAAAATAAATGCCTCATCTTTCTGCACTTCCACAGAATGTAAAACCCACTTCTTAACCTGGGACAACTTTTTGATAAAATAGAAGAAGAATGTAAGAACGACAGTTGACTGAGGCTTTGAAGCACTCCTGCTGTTGCGCCTGAAGGTGACTTTGGTCTCTCTCTCTCTCTCTCTGTGCGCGCGTGTGTGTGTGTGTGTTTATCCTCTTGGATCCCTACTGGGATAGATAGCTGACAAGTCAAATGAGGCTATGTCCATCTCTTCACTGGTCTGCTCTCTCTCTCTCACTCTCTCTCTTTCTCAGCTTGTTCTCTCAGCTGTGTGACAGTTAATTGACATATTATCAGCCAATGACCTTGTGTCGCAGGCGAATCCCCACCAATTAAAAACTAGGCCATTTCCTTGTCAACTCTGCGTAATGGAAATTCATACGGTCTACAATCTAAATGAGCAAGCACACGCGCACGTATGCACACATACACACATACACACACACATATGTGTGCATACATGCAGGCAAACATGCAAAAACATCCAAAAACCCACTGGCACGCCCCCACACAAAAGGTAATTGTGTGAAAGTAGCTGTTCACCATATATTAAACCAAGCATGCAAAGCATGTGTACATCATTTCATTGCCTCGAAGAGCCAGCGAAATCATATAGAGGTCAGTGTGTGTGTATGTGTGTCTGTGTATGTGTGGTTAACCTTGGAGGACAGTAGAAGGGCATCCAACTAACTTCTCAACTCACTCAATCACAAAGAGGTGGCTGCAGACCGACAGAAAGAATGAGAAGAATGGAGCGAGAGAGACTGAGAGTGACAGAGACAAAGGATGATACAGAAAGACAGATTGAAAGAGGTTAAAGATTCAGATAGAAGGCGAGGGAGTGGGGCAAAGAGGCAGAGATGGGAGAAATTAAAGAGTAAAGTGTGGGGGACTGTGGGTGAGAGGCAGGGTTAGAGAACAAGAGAGAAATTTTCAGAGTGTCTGCGTATTGCTTGTTTACTGGGAAATAATACAGTAGCGAAAGAGAGAGGGAATGGAGGAAGGGAGGAAAAATCAAAGACAGGAGTGTATTCCAGAAAGGGGAAGATAGGTAAAAAGGAATGGTTGGAATCAGTTAAATAACAAAGTAGGTGGCATTTAAAGAAAGAATTGATCTGGGTTTTTTTGTTGTTGTTTTTAAGTATCCATTTCTATCACTTTTTGAGGTCAGGTTGCAGTGGTGCGGTAGCCCAGATTTCTCTCTCCACAGCAAGATTTTCTTGCTCCTCCTGGGGGATCGTGAAGCAATCAAAGGCCAGATGAGATCTATAATCTCTCCTGCGTGTTCCGGGTCAAGCTCGAGGTCTCCCACCAGTTGCATGTGTCCAAAAAAACCTCAAATGCACAGTGCCCAGGAGACATCCTGATCAGATGACTAAGTCCCCTGAACTTGCAGTCTTATTTTTTCAGTCACTACCCAAAGCACATGAGCATAGCTGAGGGCTGGAACGGAGATCGAGTGGTAAATTGAAAGCTTTGCCTCCCAGCGCAGCTCCTGCTTCACCGTCACGGTTTGGTACAACGTTCGCATTACTGCTTACACGGTGCCAATCTGCCTGTCCATCTCATGCTTCATTTTACCCTCACCTATGAACAAGACCCCAAGATACTTAAACTTGTTTACCTGGGGCAGCAACTCACTCTTAAACCACAGGGAGCAATCCACCATTTCAGACAGATGATGAGAGGTTCCTCAGGCTTAAAGGTGCTGACTCTCATCCCACCTGCTTCAGACTTGACTGCAAAATGCCTCTGGGTATTCTCAAAGTCAAGGCCTGCAAAGAGCAAAAAGACAATTCAGAAGTCTTCCCTTTGTTTGGAAAGATTAGATCACAAACAGAATTTGTGACAAGGGGGATCAGCACCAACTAAAAATGACTTTGTGCCAAGAATAAAGAAATTTACTCCATTTATATAAGGACTGAAAGGCTAGTGTCAACAGTGTGAATATAAATACAGTGCTTATATGAATCAGTAGTAAATGTCTTTTGTGGTGACACTCTAGGCATTTGAAAAGGTCACTGGGCAGCTAAGTGGATCAGTTATGGACTTCCAAAGTTGCTTGTTTAATTTTTTTTTTTTTTTTTTTACAAACTGCTATGAATTGTGATTTTAAAGCACTGATTGAAAGAACAAATGGTTTCAGCAGGTCTCTTTGCCAGTGCTGACAAAAAAATATTATATAAAATCCACACATTTGACTGAAAATGAAAATCTGAATGTGAGAACAAAAAAAATAAAATAAAATAAATTGCACTACTGACACTAATGGCACCGAATGCAAATCTGGGTTTGGGCCAAAAAAGTGTTAGACCCAGTGCTGCTGGGGGTGTTAATGTGGCGCCATCCACCAGCAATGCCGCATATTGCGTGGCAAATTTGGAACACCTGAGCTGATTCAGACTTCAGAGACACAGCTGGTGGTGTTCAGAGAGAGAGGGAACGGCAAATCATTTAGCCCGCCGTAATTTGTGAACAAATGAGGATAGATAACAGTTAAAGAACTGAGGGTGAATGGTGTTAAGTCATAACATTTGCCTGGGTTTACTTTTTGGGATTTCTTTTTTTTGGGGGGGGTTTTCTTACCTCACTTGGTAGGAGCTTGTCTAAACAAAAAAACATCTCAAAAATATTTTTTTTAAATTTTTTTTATGTTTAAGCCCATGGAGGTAAATTTAGGCCTGAACCCTGAAAGTACGACGGGCAAGAGGCACACAACTTCAATTTCATGCTGGATGTTGGGGGTGAGGGAGGGTCATAGATCGATTGACCGGGTACACCAAGCACAGGCTGCCAAACCCTCACAGAACAAACACAGTCTGAATTATAGTGGAAAATATTCAAGTAATATATTCCAGTCAGACAAGGAGTTTATTGTTAAAAAGCATGTATGTTTTGTCACAGTGTAGCCCACCAACAGTAGCAGGGGGTCACTATATCAAGAACATTGTCTTCACTGGCAGAGAGGGTGTGACTGAGAACAGAAGCATCACTAATGATTTTCAGTCACTGCAGTAGTGCAGATCACTGGTTCATGTGTATTTATGCAGCACTGCTGAGCCGCAAAAGATGCATGAAGAAATAAAAGATTTTAATGAGGAAACGCGGTTGGAAAACTGTCTTTGTGTCTGATCTATGAGCTCTCACACAATATTTTCCATATTCTGCCAACCTGTAGCCATTGTACAGAATCTTCAGCTGAAGACAAATTAGCATTTAAATGAGGCAAGTTATTTTCCTTTTACGCCCGCTCTAAATTACTAACGCAATAGCTTTGATTGAGACGAGCGGAGGGAGACTGGTGGCTTTTTTAGTGTTATTGACCCAGAAAAGGTTGAGTGAGCATGCTCGCTCATTTTCAGCAACACCACTGCATCAAACTCACATAGTTACACTCACTCACAGCTGAGAGCTGCAGCTCAGTGGCCTACAACCACAACCACCAATGTCTGGCACTGAACAGCTTGACTGATGCAAGCTGTCTTGCCTAAAGGAGCACTCCAATGATTTTCAACCTTATCTCTACAATGTACGTGTCACAGAGAGATACGTTAATGCACCTGCACACTTGGCAGTATTCTCTGTGTCTTGTAGGAAGGCTCTGTTCACCTCCCCAAATTGTGCACAGGATGATGCAGTTCTGGGCTAATAAGCAGCAAGAAAACATCATTCTTCTCAAAGTTCAACTTTTAACAATGTGGATATGTGGGGAAGAGAGTATTTTTCAAGAAATACCTGATAATAAAATTCTTTTTTTTTTTTTTTAAAAAAAGCTGTTTATTGGGGAATTCTTTGAGGCCATTATTTGAGGTTTCAGAATGAATAGAGGTTGTTATTATCTGTCAGTAATGCAGCCTCTTCTTCCTTCATGATATTCTCCAGCTATAACATAGCACACACTTGAAAGTCTTGGCATGCCTGAATGAAGCCATAACAAACAAGCGTATACTGTATATAATGGACACCTCTGTCAGGATGACACAAAGTCACCACAATAAGAGAGATGAGGCCAAAAATGCAACATATTTAATTTCTGAGATGAGTGATTAAATAAAGATGCATCCGTTTCTGAGTTTTCCTTTTAACAGCATCACTGCTGTTAAAAGTCACTACACAGTAGTAACATCCAACATGCATTTAAATGCAGTTAGACTTACTGACATGTAATGCACAATACAGCAAGGCTATCTTTGTCATCTTGTTAGACTGCAATGATGTTATCCATGCATACCTTCTTTTTCTTGTGCAGTGTTGTGGTGCATATAAAGTCTTTGTGATGCAGTGCTACACAGATATACCAGCTCACATCTGCTTAAAGCAGAGCAATGCTTCTCACTTGTGACTGAAGCACCTGCCAGTTCTAGGATTACTGCTGTTGTACTCAGTACACACTTGCCTCCCCTTGTATGTGTTTGGACATAACATGAAGTCCCTGTATTTAAGTTTAATGACCAAATGTTTGGTTCAGGAAAAAAAAAACACACACACAAAAGAGTTGATATGAGTTGTGTAAAAAATCAGTTTATTCTAATACAGGGAGCAGGTGAGGTGGGGGCTCCCCCGACTGCAGGGCAAAAGGGATCTCGTTAATATCCCCCATGCCTGGCAATTGAAAACGTGTGGACAGGGACACATTCTTTCCATCTGGGAGGTCACTTGGAAATAGACTGCTGAGTAACCTTCTCTCTGCCCCTGACTGGAAGGCTGTCTTTTTCTCTCTTCAGATTTCTCTGCTCTGCGCCCCGACTGCGAAACTCCATAAAGAATGATTGATGCTGATGGAGACACATGGAGTGGTGATTATGGATCATAGCAGAGTATTGAGGAAGGACAGAGAGACAGACATACATACAGAAAGAAACCGAGAAAGAGAGGAGACTGCGGGCTCAGAATGGTTAATGACACAATTCAATCCTTCTATTTGTTATTTATTTATTTTTGTATGTGGAGCAGTTGCGCCACTGAGTGGTGAAATATTAAACTACCACCACCAAGGTTACTAAAAGCGTGTGATAATGTTCAAAGTAAATCTCAAAGTAGTACCAAAGAATGTCATTTTTGCATGAAAAACAATGCTACACTGGATTTTTATTTTTTTTTATAAAGGACTATCTCAGAAGGCCTTGATTAAAAGGACTGTTTATTTAAATTGTCTATCCATCCATCCATGCATCCATTTTCTTGTCAAATACTGATATCATTTTGATGGTCTGAGTTCAAAAGCTTCTGTTTCTTTGTTGTCTTTTTCCCAATCCCATAATGTGATACTGCTCAGCTCTAAACAATATAAAGTTCTGAACAAAATGTACGATCACTGTATTTTTCGAAAATACAAGTGTTAAAGCAAGATGTAACGTTAAACTGGAGGCTTTATATTGATGAATAAAAGTAAGAGGAAAAGTGATTTAAAAGACCTGAGCCTGCAGGTGTAAAACTTCCAGACTGAGTGTTTCAGACTTTTGAGGCCCTGAGAGCAAAAAGTCTGTGTGACCGTTAGTCTCAAACTGAGACGCAGGAACAGTAAGAAGAACTTGCCTCTGCCTGCTCTCTGACTTACAGTGGACAAGAAATTTAGCAATTTAGATAATGTAACTCAGACTTCCTGAGGGAAGAGAACAAGTAGATCACTGGTAGGGGATAGGCTGAAGCCTTTTAATCACATCTGACAAGTAAATGCATGTGGAATGCATCAGGGGAAGGTTCTGCCCTCTTGGTCATATATTTTAAATGGCGCCTGATGTACTGTTCCACCCAGAGGCTCAGAAACACACACTAAGTATTTCATTACTTTGGGAAACTTCTTGGAATGTAGATCCGTTCTGTTCGAGCAAGCTTTTTACAGAGCGCCAGTCAGAAAACAAAATGTTAAGTCTCCAAAATAAAACTAACTGATGAAACACCAAATATTGTAAAACTCATTTTACAGATTCTTTAAAACGATGCACTAATATTTCACCAACTAAAAGTCCTGTATTAATGACGCTAATTAAATCAAAGTAAATTTAGCATTATCAGTGCCTTGCGATGGAGTGTCAACCTGTCCCTGTGACAGCTGGGGTATGCTGCAGGCCCCACTGTGACCCTGAATTGGATAAGCAGTTAAGAAAAATAGGTGCAAGTTAGATTATTAATAATGACGCATTAATGTGCAAGCAACATTTTACTGTTATATCCGATTGAGGCAGAGTTTTGACCGATTGTAACATAATCACTGGTTTAAGTTCATCTACGTAAGTTTGTCTCTATGCGTTGTTTTGTTATGTTTTGTTTAGTTTTGTTTTTGACTTTACTCGTAGTCTTTGTTTTTTGTGATTTACTTAAGCCATACCTCAAACAAATGAAAGTGGAACTACAGATGTCCTTTTTTATGGGTCATACGCAAAAATAAAACTATACAATATTTAGAAATGTAGTAAAGCAAAACTGCAAAGTAACAAATGAAAATTTCCAGGTACCTTCAAATTGTACTTAAATGTAATACTTAAGTAAACTACTAAAAACATCTGTCAGTCCACTCCAATCAAATAAAAAAAAAGCATTAAAAATAGGACAAACAATAAGGAGGACTCAAAAATAAACAAATAAATAAACAAAAAACAAAAGCAGTTTATCTTAGGGCAAAAAAAAAAAAGATTGGTCATACATAATTCAACATTTCTAATAATTAAGCATTTCTCAGTTTCAGTGGGTTTCTGGATTTCTTGCAGCTAACTTTAAGGTTAAATGTTTAAATAAATATTCAATTTGCAGAAAGACTAAATTGTGGACACTGACTTTCTAGACTCCTCGTTTAACAGTAAAGTTCAAAACTTGTGTACAATCTTTACACCTTTTTACTGGTTCTAACAGGTTGTTCAAGCAAAAAAGAAAGTAACAGATCTCTGGGACCTAATTCCTGGCCACTAAGTAAAATGGTAACACCCTTTAGGAGCAGACCCTTTTACTCGGACCTCCTGTACAAGGGTATCATTTATAGCGTTTTCACTTGCTTCAAATGTAACCCATCTGACTGACTGGAAGCAAGTGACACAGTCATTGGTGTACAGAGAGTTCAGCTGAGGAGAGATGCACCAAAGACAGGTGGGGGTCACACTGGATACAGGAAGTCTAATAATATCCAACTGAAGATTTATGAAGTGATGTTCAGCTGGGAAATTTGCCCACAGAGCACTTCCAGAATTCATATATTCCACATACAATATCCTGATGGCAGAGACACTGAGGTTAGAGGGCCTCTCAGACAAATTGTAATCCTCTATTGACACAGCAGATACTTCAGTCTGCTGTAGGCTAACTGCAGAGGGTCAAGGACTGAGACTGTGCCATGCGATGGAGGAACCCGCCAACGGGGTCAAGGACTTCATAAGACCTTAATTTTATGAAGCATATCTAGTCTGAACTTACATTCAGGAGAGGCTGACCATAAGAGAGCCTGATCCATTCATTATTACTGTAAAGGAGTTATGAACTCATTTAGAGACAAATAGGATAAATGTCACAGGGGCTGTTGTAGATTTGGACAAAGAAAAGACAAAAAACAAATAGCTATTTCAGAGCACTGAGACTATTTCACAGGTAGACAAAGGCATGAGGAAAAAAAATCACTTATCACTTTTATATTTGGCTGCCCGAGGTTATGTGAGATAAATTGGTGTTAGCTTTTGAATCATTTTACCCTCAGGCAACCTTCCATGAGCCTGCATTGACAAGGTTGTTATTCTCGCTCTGACTGTTTAATACACAACCTCTGTAAAATTCTTACATGTGGAAAATGTAATTAAAGCAAATGGTGCATGCAGAAACTCTGTTTGTAATGAGCAGTAATGCAGGGAAAGATTTCCTACACTTTTAGGAGGTAAATCACTTATTTCTGCACCATAATGAGAAGACGATCGCATAATAAACAGACCCAGGCTCAGTTTAAAATCAGTTTTAATTGGGCCAGTTGGGTCAGAGTTGTTTGGTATCCAGGTGCACAACAGCAGTGAGGACAGCTGGAAAGTATACTAGAGGAGGCACAGTCATGGCAGGGATGTTTGACTGAGCCTGGAGAAATCCTTTGTGTCCTAACCCTATTGTTTAAATGCATCCCTGCAGATCTCATTCTATTGTTTACACACAAAGATGCAAAATATTTCACACTTGTTCTACTGATGTCATGAAACCAATATAAGGCAGTTCAGAATGCAAAGGCAGCGCAGGTGAGTGCAAGTTTGATATCAAAATGGATGAGAAGAATCCAAGAGGCACAGGAGGAAGAGTCCTTGCGAGATGCAGTAGATGAGTACAGAGGAAGGGGGACAAGGTGATCAAGACAAAGAAAAGTAATTTCAGATGAAACTCAAGCAACTGTGATAAACCCCATCTTGCTCATGGAATGGCAATGAGGGAAGCGGGACAAAGAGTACAACCCAGTCTCTGGAGATTCTCTGTGGAACAGGTAACTCCTATCTTCTCTTAACAGCAAGAGGCTCTCCTTGTCCGCCCTACAAGGCCTACAAAGCAATGCCATGAAATACAGAAACAGAGATGCTGAAGATTGTGTCATTTTGAAGGCCTTTTCCCCGCTGAACATGTCCTCCAACGCAGCAGGATGGACATGAAGCAAGTGGACAGTAACCTTTGAAGAAGGATTAAAGTCAAAGCCTGCACTCCCAGCACAAAAAGTAATGCAGCTGCAGAATTAGTCTGCTGATTACTTTGATTTTGAATTGAATTATAAAACAAGAAACAAAAACAAAAAAAACTTTGTCGTTTTTTCCACACCTTGTCAGAGAACAGCCGTGATCGTATAGTGGTTAGTACTCTGCGTTGTGGCCGCAGCAACCCCGGTTCGAATCCGGGTCATGGCAGGCGACCTTTGTTAGAGACAGCTGCAGGGGAGAGGAGGTTTTTTTTTGACTCTCCAGCACGTTATCCTTGCTTTAAGTAAGGAAACGACGAGAAGAGACAGAAAGCAATGATGTTGCTTTACTCTCACATCACTGAAAGCAGGGGAAACTATGCAGCTGATCATAATGATGAGAAGAGGCAATTTATTTACTTTCTATTACTGCAGTACAGGAAGTGAGGAGAATAAAAAATGTGATCCAAATGTTCAAATAGGATCCCAATGATAAATCAGGCGACCGTGGGGAACTCGTGGTTTGCTTTGAAATGAGTTCCTTACAATCCACCTACCAATTAACAATTAAACAGAGAGCTGCTGACAGCTAATGCATTTCTTAATTGTAAGCAACAGACCAGGGTAAAAGAATCTGGTTCTTGGGCTTTGCTCTATGGAGCAATTAATTGGCTATTTGGAAACATATTTTGTGTTAATGATAACGCTAAATAGATTTCATTTAAAATTTTAGCCTGGCAAAAAGACAATGAGATTTTTGAATTTTGAATTTTCTGTGGATTAGAAGAAGAAGAAACAATCAATGTACAGTATGTACACTAACAATACTTTGAGTGGATGTTCCACATATTTAAGGAGCTAAGCAATCCGATTTCAAGAGAAAGGGTTTTTCTTTAATGTTTTGAAAGCATTTTTGTATACAGTTGATTTTATTATTTTGGAAATTCCACCGGAAGAGATGGACAGACTTTAAACCCAAAAACTGATTTTTTTTTTATTCAAGCACGGCATCAAAATGGCACTACAACGAAAACACTTAAGAATAAGAAGGCAATGAAAACTACTGTGGTGATAACGTCCGTATGAACAGCTATTATTCACTTTTCTTGCACCTTTTTTTCTTTAGTCCTTGTTTAGTTTATTTTTCTTGGTATATAACCTTAAATTTGGATCCCTGGTAACAGGTTTTACCTTTTGTAAATACAGTTAGCCTATGTGTCGAAGTATTTGATGTTGTGTGACAAAATAACAAATATCTCTAACACTAGAAAATCTAAAAATCCCATGTCAGATCAGATTTATTGGGTTGGGTTTGTTTTGTTTTTTGTTAGCTGATGATTCCTAGGGGTCTTGGTGGGCACAGGCGGTGTGACTGGCCTGCTGTGATCGTATAGTGGTTAGTACTCTCCGTTGTGGCCGCAGCAACCCCGGTTCGAATCCGGGGCAAGGCACTGAACTGTACCCACTGAAATGTGGGAACACTGTTATGCTTTCCCTGTAGATTAAACAGCTGCTTCTTTAGCATGGGTAATTATTATTAGTTTTGTTTTTAATGGCAGTGGTGGCTATAGTCTGATGTTCATTTTAATATGAGGCTACAGTTTTTCTCTTTTTGTTCAAGCATTACTTTTGTAAATAGGCTGGTTTTACAAAGCTCTACACTCTTACAAACATTATCTTGTAAAACCTATCAAACTCTTTGTAAACACCTCAAACACAAAGCATCTTTTGAAAAAGCAAAAGAAGTTGGAAGTACCACCATGCACAGATTACCCATCAAAGGATAGATTTGAAATCCTGTTACTAGTCTACAACATGAATATACGTGTGCTTTCCAAAGCAAAACTCGAACTAGAATGAGCACAAAAAAAGGGAACAGCTTTTTTTGTCCTGTCTCCCTCTGCTCTCTTCTGTTTCCCCTCACCCCCAACCGGTCGCAGCAGATGGCTGCCCCTCCCTGAGCCTGGTTCAGCCGGAGGTTTCTTCCTGTTAAAAGGGAGTTTTTCTTTCCCACTGTTGCCAAGCGCTTGGCAACAGTGGGGTGGGGGTCGTCTGACTGTTGGGGGTTCTCTGTCTAATTTGTAGGGTCTTTACCCTAAAATATAAAGCACCTTGAGGCGACTGTTGTTGTGATTTGGTGCTATATAAATAAAATTGAATTGAACTGAATTGAATTGAATTTTACTTTTTACACTCTCCAGCTGTGGAACAATCTTCCTGAATCTTCCTGAACACCAGAGATCAGCTAAAACTGTCAGTTCATTTAAATTAGAGCTTAAAACTTTGCTTTTTGAAGAGGCAGCCTCCTCTTAACCCTAATCTTTTACCTTTTTAATTGCTTCTTCTATTTTGTTATTCTGATTTAAGGAACATTTTAATTTCAGTTACAATTCTAATGCTGTTTGTATTAATGTCACATTTTAATTTGTCTCAATTATAATGTTTTTAATCCAGTTTGATGTCTTCTGTTACTGTAAAGTGGGGTTAGAGTCCTCAGAATTCAATTTAAAGTGAGATGGGAGATCTTCTTTTCATTACCTCTGTAAAGCATTGTGAATTGCTTTGTGTCACAATAGTGCTATACAAATACATTCGCTTTGCCTTGCCTAAATGAAAACCACTATGTGTAGGGAAAAGTGTGTTTCAGTTAAAGGTCTGTCATACAATTAATAAACACACATACAGTGGGGGAAATAATTATTTGATACCATGCTGAATTTGTAAGTTAGCTCATTTCCAAAGAAATAAAGAGTCTCTAATTTTTATGATAGTTTTATTTTAATGGAGAGAAACAGAATATCAACCAAAGATCCAGAAAAAAAACACATTGCATAATGTAAGTTAAATTGATTTGCATGTCATTGAGTGAAATAAATATTTGATCCCCTACAACCCAGCCAGAATTCTGGCTCCCACAGATTGGCTGTGTGCCCATGTGGTACACAGATTACAATCAATCAATCAATTACAGATATTCCTGATCTCAACTCATTATGTGTATAAAGCACACCCGTCCACAGAATCAATTTCTTCTATTCCACCATGAGCAAGACCAAAGAGCTGTCAAAGGATGTCAGGGACAAGATTGCAGACCTGCGCAAGGCTGGAATGGGCTACAAGACCATCACCAAGAAGCTTGGTGAGAAGGTGACAACTGATCATTCAGAAATGGAAGAAATATAAAATGACCATCAATCTCCCTTGGGCTGGAGCTCCATGCAAGATCTTGCCTCATGGGGTGAGGATGATCATGAGAAAGGTGAGGGATCAGCCCAAAACTGCACG
>VUQI01057608.1:0-10395 GCA_015106735.1 Paratilapia polleni
CCACACACCTTACCACTGTCTCACTGTCCTCATACATGTCCTGCACCACCCTCACATACTTCTCTGCCACTCCTGATTTCCTCATATAGCACCACAGTTCCTCTATTGGCACCCTATCATATGCTTTCTCTAGATCCACAAAGACACAATGCAGCTCCTTCTGACCTTTTCTATACTTCTCCATCAACACTCTCAAAGAAAACATCACATCTGTGGTGCGCTTTCTCTGCATGAAACCATACTGCTGCTCACTGATCATCACCTCTCTTCTAAACCTAGCTTCAACAACTCTTTCCCATAGCTTCATGGTATGGCTCATCAACTTTATCCCTCTGTAGTTACTACAGCTCTGCACATCACCCTTGTTCTTGAAAATCGGTACCAGTACACTTCTTCTCCATTCCTCAGGCATCCTCTCATTCTCCAAGATCCTGTTGAACAGTCTGGTCAAAAAGTCCATTGCCCTCTTTCCTAGAAATCTCCATACCTCCACAGGTATGTCATCTGGACCATCTGTCTTTCCACCCTTCATCCTCTTCAAAGTTGCCCTCCCTTCCTCCTGACTATTCCAATGCACTACCTGATTCACTATGGTTCCTCTATCTGTCTTCCTGTCTATCTATCTCATTTTCTTCATTCATCAGCTCCTCAAAGTACTCCTTCCATCATCTCAAAACTCTCTTCACTTGTTAGTACATTTCCATCTCTGTCTTTAATCACCCTGACCTGCTGCACATCCCTTCCAGCTCAATCTTTCTGCCTTGCCAATCGATACAATGTGAACCTTTTTATTTTATTAGTATGTGCTTAAATATGAGACTTTAGAGGATGGCCTGAATATTTTTTAATTAATTAATTAATTTTTTAACTAGCCAATACTTTTTGATGTATCTGTCCCAAATTACAGATCCTAATACAATTTTATGGTAATAAAGATCAGTGAAAATTTCAGGCTTTTATCTTTAATAGTTTTTGAGATATTCATGTTCAAACATTGTCTCAGATTTCAATGTGCGAAAAAAGGCCAGAAAGTGGGAGGACAAGCCTTTTTAAAGAAAAGTATTTGATATATGAACCTAAAATTCCACAGCAATCATTAAATATGTCCAAACTTTGTACCATAAACGTCTTAGACAAATCCGAGATGGTCGAGCAGAAAATGTTATAAAAAGTTCATGATTTGAGATGGAATCACCCATATGTGAAACATTCAACCCCAAGAAACCTGTACCAACTGTTATAGCATAGTAGTAATAGCATCATGCTCTGGTGATGTTTGGATGTAATGCATACTACCTCAGAATCTTTTAGCATAACCTCAAACCATCAGCTAGATGATTAAAACTGTAGGGCAATGTCCACAAACACACATTAAAACAGGTTGTGAAATGGACAGAACAAGTCAGCACTAATCTTTTGGAATGGTCTTTCCAAAGTCCTGACTACAAACACATTGAAAACATGTGGACACATAAACTTAAAAGTTGTGTGCCAGTAAAGGAAACATTTTAATTGAACACTACCAATACTCATGAGAGCAGTCAAATATCCTACCAGAAGATCATTGATGGCTACCAATGGCATCTCTTCATGGTGCAACTTGCTAAGAAACCCATCCATCCATCCATCCATCCGTTTTCTTCCACTTACCCTATTCAGGGTCACGGGTGGGGGCTGGAGCTCATCCCAGCTCTTGCTAAGAAACATTTAAACAAATATTAAGTGTACTGTTTGCATATTTCTGACTCTGTAGGTATAATTTTGACCTTGAGTTGATTTCAGGAAAACACAAATAAATTAAAACTAAACCAAATTCTTGATTTTTTTTTTTCTAATAAAGCTGTGTGTTCATCATCAGAAGAAGAATACTTGGAAGCCCAACATGGCCAAGACATTCTTGTTCTGGTAACTTTCGTCTGCTCCCTTGTCACAAGAGGTTGCCACAGCAGGTAGCTCCACATGTTTGATTTGGCAGAGTTTTATACCCTTCCTGATGCAACCTCAAAGGGGATTTGTGTCTCCAGCTAGAATCCAACAGCAACCTTTCACTTGCTAAGCAAATGTGTAAGCCCCTACACTATGTAGCCACCCAAGCGATTCTGATTCATGTATGTAAATTTTCAACCCAAATTATAATTCTAGGCCAGTGTAGCTAGGACTTAGGAAGAATCACTTCAAGTCAGATCTGGTAACATCAGTAATATATGAAAGGCATGTTTGCAGTAGGACAAGAAGTAAGCAGTGGAGAAGATGAAAATGTAGTAGAACAATAACAGGAATTCCCAATAAGGAAAAAGTGAGAGGAAAACGATATTCCTTACTCTATTACTGCTGAAAAAACAAGCACTGTAGAAAGGTTTGAGGCCAGGAGCATTGGAGGTAGATTCAAACTGTTCTACCATGGTGTAGATAGGAAGAGGAATGGACTAGGGGTAATATTGAAGGAAGGGTATGTGAAAAGCATTGTGGAGGCGAAGAGAGTGTCAGACAGGATCATAATTTTGAAGCTGGAAATTGAAGGGGGGATGTTGAATGTTGTCAGTGTGTATGCCCGACAAGTTGGATGCCAGTTAGAAGAGAAAGAGGAATTCTGGAGTCAGTTGGATGAAGTGGTAGAGTGTCCCCAGGCAGGAGACAGTGGTAACTGCAGCAGATTTCATTGGACATAGGTGAAGGGAACATGAGGAGGAGGGACAGTGGATATATTGGACAATGTTGAAGATGGAGGTGAGGAAAAGACGAAGATCACTTAGAAGATTCATGGATGTAATGAAGGAGGACATGCAGAGGGTTGGTGTGACAGGGGATGCTAGGTAAAGGAGATGGAGGTAGCTGATCCGCTGTGGCGACCCATAAAGGGAGCAGCCAAACGAAGAAGAAGAATTAACTTAACATGCATGTCTTTGGACTGTGGAAGAAAGCCGGAGCACCTGGAGGAAACCCACACAGACACAGGGAAAATATGCAAACTCCACACAGAATGGCCCTGGCCAGAGTTTAAACCAGGAACCTTCTTGCTTTCAGGTGACAGTACTAATCACTGCCCCCATTGTGTCGCACAGGTGAAATAATGTGAAAAGTATTGTGCAAGTTAAGTGAATGTTACTTTCAGTCAGTTATCTTAGATGAGGAGAGCAACAGCAAAACCCCAACACAGAATAGAGCAAGCATCAGTAACAATAGATATGAGATTAAGACAGGAGGAGCTGGGGTGGAATTAGGTTACAAAATGGCTTGCAAATGTGTATCAACATTTGGTAGGCTAAAGCAGCTTAAATAACACAAGGTATGAGGTTTAACAACTGGATAGTAGAAATGTCAGCTGACATCAAGTGATGAGATCAGCCTGATTTGGGCCAAGCTTTACTTTGCTCAGTTTTTTCTTGCCTTTCAGGCTAATACAGGACAGCAGTCAGCATTTTAGTGACAAGGTTACTGACTCTGCTTCTCAAGGAGTCTCTGCTCTAAAAAAGAATAAAACCCAAGGGAACACTATTAAGAAACTGTGGGATGCTTTGTCATATTACAGATTCGAGGACCCAAATGCAGAATGTAGGATGCAAAGATGCTGAGTCCAAAAGGTCAAAATATTAATCCAAAATATAAAAACATAATTGTTGTTGTTATCCATGAATTTTCAAATTTACTGTTTTACAAAAAAGCAGAAAAAATAGTAAAGCACATTATTTTTTTATTAAGATGCCAAATTAGTTATTTACTTACATTCCAAAACAGAAAAAATTGTTTTAGTGGTTGAATGTTATGTTTGATTAAGTTCTGACTTCTCAGAGAAGTCCAATGTGCCGGCTCAAATTTGGGTATAAAAACATGAATTCAGTTTGAAATTCCTCACTCCTGTTCAAAATGGTTAAACGTCGAGAACTCACTGAAAGGAAGGAGTCCACATTAAAGCACTCCGTGATGCTGGATGGTCTTTCTTGTTTTTATGACAGGTGGTCTAATAAATTTGTTAAGCACTGTATACTCAGGAAACGAAATAGTGATGAGACACAGGAGGGGAAAAAGGCGTAGGTGAAAGTAATCAAAAACAGATGGAAACAAGGTGAGGATATACAGGAAGAAAAACTTACACAGGCAATGAAGGAAAACCATTCTTCAAAATAAAATGGGAAACAACCAAAAGAGAAAAACACAGACATGAATACTAACACTTAACAAGGGAATACAAAAGGACCATGGCGTAAACATGGAAAGGAGACATAGGAAGGCACAAAGAGAAACACTGGGGAGACTACTACAACTACTAATAATAAAAGACCTGATCCAAAACACAAGAAAACACAAAACTAAAACTCATCAGTAGAATAGACATAAACAGAAACCAGAGACTCTGCAATATTACAAGGAATAAACTTACTACAGAATAAAAATATAAATTAAAACAGGAATCCAAAACTTCAAACACTAGCAGGTGGGAAAGCTCTGTCGGTAAGCGCTGCTGTTAGCCGCTGTTAGTGAAACTTGCTTTGAAGTGGTTCTAATATTGCTGGACTCGGACACTTAGCGAATAAACTGTCATCCAATGTGAGAATATAATCAAACTGTTTATCAGAGGGAAAGAGTGATTTTTAGGACTTTAGAGCCTAACATTAGCTGGCATAATGTTAGTTTATAACTAGCTGTTGTTGTTAGCTGGAGATGGGAGGGTCCCATGTCTAATCTGCTGACAATAAGTAACTACAACAATATCGGGAATAAATAAGCATGTTTACCTAAATTTAGGGTTTTAGAAGGTTTATCTGATATCCCCTTTATTTCAGAATTCTCAGGAATCTGGATCATTCTAATAGATTTCTATTGGGATATAGAGGGTTAGGTTGAATTACCTGTCGAGCAGAGAGCAGGCGACTTTGAAGTCACTTTTAAAATCCTTCTCTCTCTGCAACTCCTTCCATCTGGGAAAGGCTACTTTGTCAATATTTACTCTCATTTTATCCAGATGCTGGTCAGATTGTCTCTTTACTACATGTTTTCACTTCTTTGGTGAAGGGGACCCCTTCTCAGCTGATAAAACATAGACACGATCCTTTATATCTTCAGTCTGAAGGTGCAGGCACAAATTAAAATTTGCCTCCACGGCACGCGAACACCTACAAGTTCTCTTCTCCGCCTCCTCTGCTGGTCTTTAGCCACATACGTAAAATGTGATTAGGTGGAATGGCAATGTTGATCTCGACCACTGTATGCAAGATGGCAGGACAACATGGCAGCTTACACAAACCGGTTTCCGCTCCTATGTATTTTTAATCATTTAATTCTAAGTTCATGAGAATGTATCAATTTGATGGAAGACATAAGCACACACTAATCAATGTGTATTTATGAATACAATATTCAGTTTTCTATTAAATAACCTAAAAAAATTACTTACTGTACCTTGAAAGTCAGAGTTTTCTGTGTCAAGAAAGTGGCTCTCTTTTTACCTGGCTATCACCGTGGTAACTTATGCTGAATGCATAACCTGGTTGTGAGCAGGTTGTCTTTAAGATTTCAGTTTAAAATCGGCTGGAAGCGCCATGTTTTCACAAATTCTTTTATTTACAACATGTTTTAAGTGAGATATAGATTCTCTGCTGGGGGCTATGTTTTATATGTGCAAGTTGTTAAGCCGTATCTTACTAACATGAGGAATAAAGTCCAGTTGAAAAGTTACAGCAGAGCAAACATTGGTAAATGGACTGGTTCTTATATAGTGCTTTTCTACTCTACTTGAGCACTCAAAGCGCTTTATACAACATGCCTCAGTCACCCTCTATACTGTAAGTGCAATCTATCTAACATTCACACTCTGATGAACGCATCGGGGGCAACTGGGGGTTCAGTATCTTGCCCAAGAATACTGTGGCACATAGACTGGAGTGGCCAGGGATCAAACCACTAACCTTCCGATCAGTAGTTGACCCGCTCTACCTCCTGAGCCACAGCCATCCCTGCTGAATACATGCACATTCTCACTTGGTGAGAATGTACATGTATTCAGTGGAAATGGAGAAAATGTACAACTGTTGTTCTACTTGATTTTAATCAGCTGCTGAGTCTCTTTTACTCTGCTGGAATTGCAGCTACTAGAACACAGAATACACACCAAGAATACCTGTTCAATCAATAAAATTAATTTCACTTCGATCTGTTGCCAAACTAAAGTGATTTCCACATCTCCTTTATCAGGCTGTGGGACAGTAACATTTAATGTTTAAATGGATCCGGTTTGAAGTTTCAGGCTCTAATGTCACCTTAGAAACAAACAGCAGCACTGAGAGTGCACTCAGTGTTAAAATAATTACCTTGAATTCAAGTGTTTATTTTACCACTCTGTGCACTAAATCCCAAGATTAACAATTTTCTGCAGCATTAATCTCTTGTCTTATTTGCAACAATGTTGTATTTTACTGTTATATTTTTTTATGTTCTTTATAGATTTTTATCACCATTTTATCATCATCCGACTGGAGTAGGCGGCACTCATTTTTTGTGGAAGAAGAGTCATATGATGCGTGAAACGCCCCTTTTTATGTGAGCATGCACAGAGCCTGAAGCAGAAAGCCCAGCTTAATAGAGAAAGTTGATAACCACCCGTTATCTCCAACTGGGGATTTAGGTTTTGTCGAGCCAGCTAGCACAAAGAAAGCCTGGCTGTGTTGAACTTCCTTTGTATCGGCCTCTGGACTATGCTAAACAAGATTAATTTAAAACCACCTGTTCTAATCTGAATGAGGTGGACTGAGGTTACCTATAAAACATTTAATGGACTAAGAAAAGCCTAAAACTGTATGTAACTGGAGAGGCAACTCTAAGGAAAACAATGCAACAGGCAAGCGACTACGATCAAAAAACTTTACGGAGTATGAAAAAACTCTTTTAAAGCAAAAACTTTCAAGACACCCCATCACTGAACATAAACAGCATATATAAGCTGTGGAAACAAAGAAAAAGAATGCCTGGATATCTGTTTGTAAAGAATTCAGTGCCTCAGAGCAAGTAGCTACAAGAACAATACAACATCAAGTAAGACTCATTGGCTTTATCTCCTTAAGCTACTTCCCCACTGGCAGTGATGTGGCAACCAGAGACCATCGAAAGTCGAAGGAGCTCAGTTAAATAGAAAACACAAAAATATGAAGAGCTCAATAAATCAAAAATCTATATAAGATACATTAAGGAGATATTGTGGTATTGAGGTACTGAGGTGGTAAAGATTTTCTGTATCTGTCCTTGTATCAATAGAGGTCAAACAGTTGTTGATGTTAGAGAAAGCGTTCAGCTGCATGTCCGGTAAGTGGTGCAGAATGTGATCAGGATCTATTATTTATAAGTTAGGTACAGTCACACTGTGGTCTGGGAAGTGAGTGTGGCAATGTCTAGCTACAATGCCGTATCTCTCCATGGAGCACATCAAACTACACTCACTGTGCTCCCTCTGGTCTTAATGAGCTCACTGAGCTTGTCCATATTATTGTCCAAACACCTCACATTTCCCATGATGATCACTGAAAGTGCTCTAGCTCTAAAAACCCGTTGTTTCCTCCATAGCTCCTCTGGGATTACAGGCCTCACTCCAGGCAGTAGAACTGTCAGTGAGATCAGCTGCTGAAGATTCTCTGTTGCCAAGAGTATAATTACATATTAATAATGATATATAATCATAATAATTACAAGAAAATTCTCATTTTCTTTCTTTTTTTGTGAATACACAACAGCATATTCAGTAATTATATCCATAATCATAATGAAAAGAAACGTCGGCTGATGGCACCGCTGCAGGTACTGCTGGAAGTGATTAACATTACCAGCACACTCGCTACTGATGAGTGAAAAACTATAATATTCATGGATGCCACTGAACATTTCAAAAGGTTTGAGACCTGAGCATTATGTAGCTGTTAAGGAGCAGACTCAGACCTGGACTCAAACCAGGATACAAAGGTAAAAGTTCAATAGGTTTATTGCTGTCTTGGAGGTAAACAGGGGCTTAGAGCTAGGCAGTTATTTCAGAGATGAACTGGCAAAGGGGCAGGCAGGATATCCACAGATTTCTCTCCACAGGAAAAGACCACAGATTGCTCATTACAGGATTCTCTCTCACAGGGAAACTCAGGACTGGAAGCGTCTTCACAAAAGAAAACAGAATTAATCCAAGGAAGCAGAAATCCAAACTAGCAAAGCAAACTCGAAACATGGGAGGCAAACAACACTACCACAGTAAATGCAACAATCTGGCATCGACTGAGGGATTTCTTCAGCCTTTAAGCAGGAGGAAGGTAATGACCAATTGCACACAGGTGAGTTGATTGCCAACAGCTTCCACCTAAGTCAGCCAGAAAGGCAGAGAAAGACGGAGACCCTGCCTCTGAAACAAACTGGGAGAGTTAATCCACACACACACACACACACACAGATAGGGGAGAGAGAGAGAGAGAGAAAACAAGAATATAGATAGATAGACTGGTAGGTCCCCACAGGAGGGCCAGGGTCCATGACAGTAGAATTATGCATATTTACATAGCTTTGCATATTTATATAGTTAAAGGTGAGGTCATTTTTGTGAAAAAAAAAAGAAAGTATCAGTGTTATGAGAAGTTTGTTCATTGTGAACCACATACTTTCACTTGGTTTAAGAAGATTTTACTTCTTTTACAGTATATGGTTTGAAATAAGATAAGACAATTGTAAGATTCTTCTTTTTTGTTTCCTTTCGCTTTTTTCTTCAGGCCTAGCAGGAGGAAGGCATTACTCTTACCTCATGTGAGAGCAATGTTTGATAAATAGGGTTCTCATCCTCATCACTATAGTAGAAAACAATTAGCTGTCTCAGCCAGATGGTGGCATTTTGAAACAAAACTTTTCCCCTTCAGATCCAATAAGGCTAACTGTGGCTCACCAAAAACAACAGTAATTGTTTGTATTGCAGCCTGAAGGTTGTTCTAATTGGAATTTTGCACAATTTTTTTCTTTTTAACTCCTGCACAGATGTTTCATTGTTTTATGTGCACTATGTATACTTCCAAAGTCACACCCAGGGTCTGGGAAATCTCAGATGCCTTATTGACACACTGCCTTTTTCATTGTGAATGTGCCATGTCATATCATCTTCAGGAAACTTAACAGGCAACCACTTGACCGTCTCTACAAAAAGTATTTACCAATATGGCTTTGGCTTGTCTTAAGCTAAAATTTTATTTATTTATTTATTTATTTTACATTAAGCCTGCACCCATGATTTGTGCTAAGCAAGACTCAACAAATCTTTGATATATCTCTTTGTTGGACAAGCACAGATTATGGAAAGCAGTTTGTTTACAGTACTTAACAAATGTATTAGACCACCTGTCATAAAAACGAGAAAGACCATCTTTGGAATTAGATTTATGTCATAAGTTGTGCGATAAAACATAGTCACGAGCAAATAATTGCATTTCACGGGCGTAGGTATTCATTGCCACTCACGCAATTAAATGCCTCGCGTGTAAAAGTCACCAGCCACGAGCACAAAGAAGCTGTCAACGTCTGCTTTGCGCACGCTACAGCAGATCTGCGCTCTTGCAGGCAGCTTTGCTCTCTGAGGTGAATTCTGCTCACACAAATCAGACTTCTGACAGTTTGAAGGCGGAGCCCAAAGGGGGAAGGGTCCTAATGTGATTGGTCACTTTCAAAGTAGTGACACCACAGCCTCTGTGATAGACAGGTTCAGTTTCCTGTGTTAAACTGAGTTACACCGTGGCAGTAACATAAGTGCTGTTTTACACCGTAAAAGTTTGCCCAATTAACTATCAGCAGTTATTTTTTTGCTGTGTAGCAGTGGAAATACTGACAACTGTCACTGATTTACTTTAATGCTCAAGAAATCTTAAAAACCGGTGGATTCTAAGGCAAGTTCTGAAGCCTCTGACCTAATGTCCCATTAGTCTGCTGTAAAATATCATGTACAACACAACATATCAAATAGCTCATCTGATCTGAACTATTGTCTGATAAAACAGTGAAGGTTGTTGCTATCATTGTGTGTAAATCTCAATGATCTTATAACCATATTACACACCATCCTTCTAGCTGCTGCATGCTAGGTATTCTAAGTTTTTATAGTTTGCTGTTATCTCTGTGCAGCTAACCAGCTGATTAACTTCAGTTACTGTCTGTTGTAGATCCATCAGCCCAGTTTCCTATCCTGGACCTGCAGACGACAGGGAAACGCCACATAACAAAACAGTCTGCTGTTACTGCTAAAATATTTCTTGTACAATTTTCTTTCAGAATTTTTAATTTTAGTTTGATAAGTTTATATATTTGTTTATTTACAAATTGTAATAGTGTTCATAAAGAGACTAGCAAGAACAATATTAAAGAGTTGTTTCTGGTAGGTACTTGGATCTGTGTAAA
>VUQI01057610.1:0-24656 GCA_015106735.1 Paratilapia polleni
GCTGTAATTGCTGCTGAAGGTGCTTCAACTAAGTACTAAGTAAAAGGTCTGAATACTTATGTAAATGTGATATTTCAGTTTTTTTTTCTTTTTAATCAATTTACAAAAAAATCCTAAAATTCTGTTTTTAATTTGTCGTTATGGGGTACTGAGTGCAGATTAATGAGAAAAAAAAAGAATTTAAACAATTGTAGCATCAGGCTGCAACATAACAAAATTGAAAAAAGTGAAGGGGGTCTGAATACGTTCTGAACAAACTGTATGTCCTGTATATGTTTAGTCCATGGTTGCAACAGAAAATTAACTGTATACTCACTTAGCTCACAGTGTGCACCATAATAACCAGGCAAGCAGCTACATTTCCCTGTCACAGGATGGCACTGCTCTTGGTCTCCTGAACACTGGCATAGCTTGCTGCAGTTTTGCCCGAACATTCCAGCAGGGCAGGCTAAGGTGATACAACCAGAAATATATCATGTACATGTCAGCAAACAAAAGAAGAAGTAGCATTTGTTCAAAGAAGAAGGCAAATGGTAAGTCTTAGATGCACAGGTCAACTGAAACTACTAAGTTTTCACAGATGGGTCAAAGAGAGCTGTATTAGAAGCAGTGCATTTTTTAAATCACTATCTTTATAACAGTGCTCAAATTATTCACTGAAACTTTGCAATGTTTGCTATTTACATCCATCTTTAAATTATTATTAAAGTAATAATTATTGCAGACTATATCTGTTGAGCCCTCTAAATGTGCTATTATATCTCTTTTTTCTTTTTTTACAGCTGCTTTTTTTGTCTGAAGTTGTCCTTTCTCACGTGTAGCACAGAGCATGAGATGGTCTGAGTCAGCTGTGTTCATAGTAATGGAAACACTGGTTTAGGCGTGGGCGTTGGCTGCAGAGGGGTGTGCAGGAGGCTGTGAATTCACATTACCTGTGCTATTCTGTCAAATCAGTATAAACAGACATAAAAAGACCTTAGTACTTACTAGGGAGTTGACAGGTCAGTTTAATTTTTAGTCTAACTGCATTGGATACTTGCCTTCTCACATGCCCCTACAATCTAATATCTGAAACAGTTCAGGGCTGCAGTGCACGTTTAAAAACAACTTATGTTAAGAAGTAGGTTTTTGAAAAAGCTAGTGTTAAGTTAACATTTAGCAATGTATGATAATTGAGGCTTTGTTAAAAGAATTCAGGTTTTATAAAGTAAACCTATGCAAGCAACAAGAAGTGGACATAGCCTACATTGGTAGAATGAAAAGGAATGAATCTTTCTAAAATTCAACCTTAAATATTCATTGCTATCCCTAGTAGGTTTTGGGTATTGCATACCCGAAAGGAACATTGTGCAGCTATCCATAGTGCTGCTTAAATTAAGACGGCAGATAAAACCTTCATGCACACATTCAGTAGCGTGTGGGAACAAAGACGCATGCCACTTCCCTTTCCTTCCTCAGATTATTCTGTGAACATACTGGGACATTCAGTATTGATTGCTAACGAAACCAAAACTCACAACAACTTTCCCTGGTGCCCAAAACCAGGCAAACACAGAGGGACATTCTTTCACACACCCTGTCTGCATACATACGTATGCGCTCATCACAATAATGAATGAAGTCCCCAAACAATCAGTCATAGGGAACAAGATGAATCTGTGAACCAAACATGTTTTTCGGGTGAGACCGCAGCACTAAGCTACTCAGTCAGGCAGCAGCAGGCAGCGTGGGGGACAGATAAGAAAGGACTCCAGACTAAAGAGGCAATTACGGTGCTGTCATTATGCATGTCTGCCTTCCAAAAGCCCTTATCCGCCGCCGAGGAGACAAAAACAATGCCTTCTGTTTTACTTGGCAACCGGTGTGTAACATTTATCAGATGTCTGGGGAGTGTGTAAGGAGAGGAAGGGAGCTGAGGCCATAAGGAAGGGGAGGAGGGTGGGGAGTAGAAGGAGCGGTGAAGGGCTGAGGAGTGACGCTGCTTATATACACTCCTTAAGGGTATAGTTTGAATAATGAAACATTCTCTCTAGCACACGATTGGTGTGTTTCAAGGTGACAGTGTTTTTATCAACAAGGTACAAATGTTAGCTCAATGGCCTCAAATGTTAGCCATGTAGCTATACTCTCCTGACTACCTCTTATCATGAAATACAGAATTTTAATTTAAAAAGGTTAGTGGGTATTTAAGACCTAAAAATTGAGCAAACAAGCCACTAATCACATTGTTATTAGAATTAATTTGTTTTGCTGAGATATGTTTTGTTGTCATTCTTACTTTTCTCACAGCCAGGCCCCGTGAGTCCAGCTGGGCAGCCACAACTCCCTGTCTCATGGTGACAGGACACTCCAGCCTGGCACTGACACCGCTGGGCACAGGAAGCACCGTAGAACCCCGGGAGGCAGGCTGTCAGTCAATACACACATCATGCAGGCACACATAGTCACTTTACTCTTACGTCCTTTATTGCCAGTTTCATTCAGCCGCAATTTCCTCGGTCCTGTACACACTCACATTTGTCACACCTGGCTCCTCTCCAGCCTGGCTCACACTCACAGCGGCCTGTCACATGGTGGCAACTCGAACTATGGACACAGTCACACCTCTGCTCACAGCCCTCCCCGAAGAATCCCTTAGAACAGGCTTCAGACAAAACACACAAGCGTCCACGGTTAGCATACAACATTAGAGTCGAAGGAAAAACCTTTAGAAAATGTTTACTTTTTATATGCTTGGAAGGCTAACTGCACAAACTGTTCTGATACACCGTGGTTTATGTTATCAGCTTATTTCCCCGGAGTGAACAAACCTTACTAGTTTTCTGCTGCTGATATCCAAGTGCCAGCAAATGGAGCACAGGTACACAACTGTGAGAGAAAGGCTCCAATTTCATGTGTTTTTGAGAATACATCAGCAGCCACTAGATGTCTCTAATAAAACTGTGCTGATAGTAAGTTTAGGAAGTCACCTGATTGGCAGAGATCTCCTATCCAACCATGGAGACACGTGCATTTTCCTGTCATCCTGTCACATCTCCCTCCATTCATGCAGTGGCAGACCTGGGTGCAGTTCTCTCCATAACGTCCTTCTTCACACTCTAGGAGAGAGGGAAAGGAAGCTTAAGAGGGAAGTTACATTCAATTAATAATTTATCACAGAAATACAACAGGGCTTTTCTAAGACATTTAATTATGAAGACAGGGACAGGATGACAAACTATTTGATCAAGAAACTTAAAAAGTTCCCTTAGTTTCCTTACAATATACATTCACTTAATTAGGTACACCTTGCTAGTACTGGGTTGGACCCCCTTTTACCTTCATGACTGACATTCTTTGTGGCTCAGATTCAACAAGGTGCTGAAAACATTCCTCAGTGATTTTGGTCCATATTGACATGATAGCATCACACAGTTGCTGCAAATTTGTCGGCTGCACATCCATGATGTGAATCTCCCGTTCCGCTACATCCCAAAGGCGTTCTGTTGGATTGAGATCTGGTGACTGTGGAGGCCATTTGAGTACAGTGGACTCACTGTCATGTTCAAAAAACCATATCTGAGCTTTGTGACATGGTTTGTTATCCTGCTGGAAGCAGCCATTAGAAGATCGGCACACTGTGGTCATAAAGGGATGGACATGGTCAGCAACAACACTCAATTGATACTAAGAGGCCCAAAGTGTGCCAAGAAAAGATTCCCCACACCATTACACCACCACCACCAGCCTGATCTGTTGATACAAGGCAAGGCAATCTGTGCTTTCATGTTGTTTATGCCAAATTCTGACCCTACCATCTGAATGTCACAGCAGAAATTGAGACTCATCAGACCAGTCAGTGTTTTTCCAATATTCTATTGTCCAATTTTGGTGACCTGTAGAAATTGTAGCTTCAGTTTCCTGTTCTTAGCTGACAGGAGTGGTACCCTGTGTGGTCTTTAGCTGCTGTAGCCCATCTGCTTCACTGTTTTATGTGTTGTGCATTCAGAGATGCTCTTCTACATACCTTGGTTGTAACGAGTGGTTATTTGAGTTATTGTTGCCTTCCTATCAGCTCGAGACAGTCCTGCCATTGTCCTCTGACTTGTCGCATCAACAAGGCACTTTTGCCTAGAGAACTGCTGCTCATTGGATATTTTCTCTTTTTTGAATTATTCTCCGTAAACCCTAGAGATGGTTGTGCAGGATAATCCCAGTACATCAGCAGTTCCTGAAGTACTCAGACCAGCCCATCTGGCACCAACAACTATGCCACATTCAAAGTCACTTAAATCACCTTTCTTCCCCATTCTGATGCTCAATTTGAACTTCAGCAGGTCATCTTAACTATGTCTTGCCGCCACATGATTGGCTGATTAGACATTTGCATTGACGGGCAATTGAACAGGTATACCTAACAAAGTGTAATCGGCAGTACTGTCAGACTCACCCAACTCACAAGCTGCTCCGGTCCATCCCGGTGGACAGGAGCACTGGCCATTCACCCTATTACAAGACCCTCCATTCTGACACAGGCATTGGCCTGAACAGTGTTCCCCATATTGTCCTGCAGGACAGGCTGAACTCACACACACATATACAACACAGTATAAAAGTTAATGATATAAATGGTTTTAAAAATTAAGAAAATAAAATATATGATGTTATACAAAAAATGGTTAAAGTACAAAGATTAGATGTATCAGTGAAATACTGATTATTAATATAGATCATTAGAGTTATGTTTACAAATGTCAACACTGCAGTTTTTGGAACTTTTAAGACAGGTTATAAATTCATAGATTTTCTTGTTAAACAAACTTTTTTAACAGTTTAAAGCAGCATGTATTATCATTCATTTCCTTGAGATAGATAACACAAATGAAGCAAGTTTTAAAAGTCTTCTAATTGATATTTATACTGCAAAAAAACTACTATATACCAGTACTGTATATTCAAAGTTCTACAACAAACAATAGATTGTTTTGATATTAAGTTTGTCATGCTCATTTATTAGCAGTTTAACTGAGGAGCGACTCACGCAGTTGGCACCTGTCTCCAGTCCACCCGGCTGTGCAGCTGCATATCCCGGTGACGTGGTTACACTGGCCTCCGTTCTGACACTCACAGGTCTGACTGCACTGCTCTCCAAACTGACCTTCTGGGCATTCTGCCCACACACACACACACCGCAAACGCATGCAGACACACACACAAATTCAGTATTGCCTTAAAATGCACTGACGCTACTTCGATAGAAAATAGACTTGAGAGCTAATTGATATTTTGAGACATTATGGCTTTTAGCACCCATATTATAAACTCTGTAATGATCAAAGATGACATTTGGGGTCTGAGAAAGAGGAAAATGCACTAATGATAGAGGTGCATGATTAAGTCATGCTCGTGGCTTTCTGCTCACTCTGGTTCTGGTAGTTAGAACCACAAAATGGCTGTGGCAAGAGGAAAGTCTTGAATAAGACTGCAGAATGACAGACTAAGAACTTTAGTGGGCATTTCACTGGCTTCATTAAAACAATGGCATGAAATGCTCAAGAAACTTCAGCATGAGAATACTGGTTAGCTGCTAAAGTCTCTTCCAAGTTATGTTCTCCCTTTCCTAATGTTGATCGCTATATACATGTGGGTGCATTTATCCAGAATAGACTTCAATTAAACCATGTATGCCAGAGGGCACTCTTGTGCTCCCTCCTTTCTCCACCCTTACCCATCCCTAAAAAAGTCATTGGGAATGTCTCATTATAGAGATAATTGTTCACAAACACTTCATAGTTGAGTTTAAGGAGAGGATGTCGTGATGGGCTGTAGTGAGGGCCTCCCTCACACCCTGTTTTAATGATGTGGCTTCCATTACCCAGAATGCAGTGTGGTCCTGCCCAGCCGGCGGTGCACAGGCAGGCTCCTGTGATGTGGTGGCAACGGGCACCGTTCCTGCACTCGCACATCTGGCCACAGTCAAGACCGTAAAAGCCGTCCGGGCACACTGTGGGCCAAGATAAAACATCCGACTGGTTAGAACTGGCAGCTTCACAAAAGAGGAGAGGAAAAGGTTTAGATGCCAATATTTTTTTATTTAGTTCTTTTCTTTTCCCTTCCCCACTCTCGCTCTGTTCCCCTCTTCCTACTTTCCCTCTCTGTCCTACTGAAAATACCAATATCAAATTGCAGTACCACACTGCGGCTGTTGCAAAGCGTCTGCGTTCGTTAAGTGAGCTCATGTCCCACATGTGTGGTGGTTCTGGGCCACATCAAAGTTTATGGCGGCTCAGAGGCCATTCCCTTTGTGGGGGGGGGGGGGGGGCACAAAGAGCCAGTAAATAGAGCACCTGCTGAGTCCAGAGGCCCCACCAACACACGGCAAAACAGAGCCTGGTGTTACTGTACCCACATACCCACACACCTACAGTGCCGCTGCAGATGCAAGGAGATGCCAGGTTAAGGGTCTGTTTCCCATTCTCAAGGAAAGTTAGAGAGATCACTTGAGTGTGTGTACAGTCAAGTGACACTCAGAGTTTGGTAAACACAGTGCCTCCCATCCAGAGGAACCTAGCCAGAGGTTGTGGGATGAATGAGCCTTTCCACTACTGGGATGTAAATATTATCTGTAAGCATGACTTCACCAGAGCAGGAAAGAATGACTCTGTTTATTCACAGCCTATTTTTGATCACTCAATTTGTCACTGTGGAGATCACAGGCTAGCTCAAATGATAGTTGTATTCTGCAAAACAAAAAGTTCTCCCACTCCGGTCTTTATTTACAGGAACGCTGCTATTTCTCCGCCAAAGTATGACTGATTGACAGCCGCTGCAGACGTTTCTCTCTTCAAGTGCCCTCTTCTGTTTCCTGTTGCAGTAATATGTGAGAAATGGCTTGCGTAGAGTCTGCCCCAATTATCTCAGCAGCCAGCAGTTTTCATTTCATTTATATACTACTTCGTCTATGAAGAAGGAAAGCAGTGCACGACGTGACCAAAGGAAGCCACAAATTGGCAAAAATGTGTAACTTGGTGGTTTCATGTATTATAAATGCTGCATTACTCAGGGTGTTCCCCTACGGTTAATGCATCATACCCTCCTGCTCTCACTCAAATTGATGACGGTGTCCACTCCTCCTTTTCTGCCTCGAAGCCTCAAATTGGGAAAAGTATCTTTCCTGCTCAGCAGTTTCTGGCATGGCCGTCGCTGTGTTCCCACGCTGACAGCATGACGTCGTTGACTCTCTCTGTAGTGGTTAGGTTGTGATGTTATTAAAGCTAGCCCACTGAGGATGCTGTCATTTTAATGCAGCTGTACGTTAACTCTGTGGTAGCAAAATCGTCCGTTTATTGTCTGTTGTTTATTATTATCATAGCACTTACTGACACCATAGCAACAAGCTGGTATTGCTTGTCCCGCAGAAAAATGTTTTAAGAACATTACTTTGATATATCATCGGTGCCTCAACACATCTCTGATGTTGAAATATAAACATAAAACATCTCAGATGAGTCACGCTCATCTGAGATGTTTTAGGAGCAACAAGCGCATCAACCAGTGTAACACTTACTCTCCTTTTCAGCACACAAAGTTTACAGCAGCACACGTACTTTATATTAAATCATCACGCAGTCGCACAATTTTGACAAATTTTGCATTTGTATACACCAGCAGGGGGCGACTGGTTTCCATATTAACCACAGAGCAGCAATCTGTCATTTGATATGAGCCCAGTGTCTGCTAGTGTTTGTAAATGCAGACTCTTCCCTCTGAGTCTTTGCTTATAGGTGGGCACAGAGGATTCAGTCCACCATCACACACATCACACACACACACACACACACTCACGCACATACTGTGCCATCGTTCAAAGACTCCATCTCTAGACTAAATGAGCTCTTTAAGACAGAAGGATTATTTCCAGATCCCTGGTTGTGTAAGAGCCACTGCTGTCAGCCCATAAAGCAGGTCCAGGGACCACACAGCCAGGGAGAGCAGACCACAGAAATAGAGCGGATAGAGAGAACACAGAATAGAACTTCCTGGTGCTATTCAGAGTCTACACACACTGAAAAGGGACAACACTACAACAACAAAACAGCCCGATTTCTTCAACAATAATGCGGATGTTCAATGCTCGTCAGATCAGAGGTCTTTTTACTGCAACAAAATGAACTTTTTTGATGCCGACATCAAAGCTGTGGACCAGAAGCGCGGCATGATCAGCTTTAATTGAAGAAGTTGTGTGCTGGATCCATGTCAGGCCGCTTTCCTCCAATAATGGAAATGTTTAGCATCAACCTCAGCACCACAAGAATGCTGAATGTAACAATGCCTTTTTTTTTTTTGCCATATCAGGCTATCTGAGTCCTGTGGAGCCAGTTCATTCTGTGAATAACGACATGTAAGTTCTAACATGAAATAATTTCTTCCCATTTAATTCTTTGAAACAGATGAAATAAAGAGGTCTGGACCTCCTCAAATGCAGGCCTCTTCCTGACTTTTCCTGAAGGAAGAGGCCCAGCAGAAGACTGAGAAACTGGACACCTTTGTTTGAGGGGAATGGGTCTTCAGAAAATAAAACCTGGTCAGAGTGATAGCCCCAGTTCCACAGCAACGTCCAATCAGAGTGACGACTATGACTGCGGCCATTAGCCTGTTATGACTAAGGATGTGAAGCTCTGTGCTAGTGTGGCACGGCCATGATTTACAATGCCCTGTGTACCAGGGAGGGGCCATGAATTTCTGGAGCTGGTAGTACAGTCACAGTAAATCTTGCACTTTGTAATAACAGGAGGCCACCTCAAGTCAAAACAGTTCTATTACATCGTTAAAACTCTTGGACTGTTGTTATGTCTTGCAGTTCAGGACAAATATAGATGAATATTTGTTACATGAAAGGTTTGCTATGGCAGGGTGCTGATACAAATTACATCGTGGGATTCTGAAATGGTTCACTCGTGATATTACATGGACAATGTGATGAGTCACTGGATCTGTATGACGATTCATTGAAGCCAGAGAAAAGATTAGGAAATCAGAAGAATGTCCTGCAGCACCCTCTAGTGTATGAAGAGATAAAAGTAATATTTTCGCCAGCCATGGAGGAAAGAATTGTCTTCACAGGGGATTCAATTTATGAAAGTAGTTCAACAAGTTCAGTGTGGATAGTTTTAAGTTTAAGTATTAAACTTCAACTCGTGCTGTTTTTGTATTATGTGATGTCACAACTTAAATTTAACACCAACTTAAAACCAGGAACAGGCCTTCATTTGCTTTAAAATTATTTAACAAAAATAGTGTGATTGCTTTTTTATTCATTTAATAATACTAAAAATTTCTGACAGCAGATTCCCCTAGCTCTAGCTAATGTATTGATACTGTGTCAAACAAACAAACTATTCAAATAAAGCAAAGAAAAGCATTAAATCCTCACAAATGAGAAGCTGGTATGTTCTCCACTTTGGCTTCAATTACTTAACCAGAATATCAATGATTTAGTAGCTCATCAGCTCATGATCCATCACAGTTCACAGGGTAATGTTATGTGTGAAGTGCAGAAGAAAAGTTATGTTTTGTTGAGACTGGTTGGCTATTGCATAAACTAATGAGAATTAAAATCCATTCAAAAGTCAAGAAGACTCGGAAACAGTCACGTCCAGGAGAAATTAATCTCATTTCACTAAAACCTGACTAATACTCTAGGAGGAGCAGCAATTCTTGTGAAAATGGAGAAGTGCTCATAAAATGACCACTGTGACCTTGAGCACAATTTGGGACCCATTAGGTGATCATTGTGTGCAAGGTTCAGTAAAATCTGACCAATACTGTAAGCCTCGCCATTGCATAAGTTCCTCAGTCCATCGACCAGATGAGCAAAAAATTAACAGATTGACAAAAGTCTGTCTATCCCCTAATTGGGCAGTTAAATAGAACAGTTTTTTTTTCTAACAAAAATCAAATCTAAACTGATTTTCAAAATTCTAGATTTGCTTGTTGAATCAAGTTGGCAGGGAAGCATCTTTAAACACCTCTCCCTTGGTAAAGTGGGTCGGCATGGGCTTTCTATTGACATGAGCTATCCACTTGTGATAGGATCGCCACAGACAAAATTTCGAACCAGTTCTGAACAATGATCTCCATTCTATGGGAGGTCTAAGTAAAGTACTAGTGCCAGAGTGCTGGGATTACAATGGCTTTCATGCCCTCTCAGGGATGAACTATGTTTGGTTTGCGTGTAGGTGCATGTGTGGGAGACAGAAGCCGAGATGGATGAAGATTTCAGTACTAGTAAGAGATTATCTGTCATTAATTTTAAGAAAAAAATATTAAAATATATAAGGTTTATTCTTGAGATGAAAAGGAACCAAAAGTAGTGATAATAGTTTAAAGTGCATATAACGATTAAAATATATAAAATAATTTAAACTGATATTAACCCTCCTGTGCCTGTTAATGCAATTAAAACTTCCTTAAATCAATCTTTCTCTCTAAAGACAGGGTATTAAAAAAATCTCAGAAATGATTTAATAAAATTTTAGAGATGTTTAAGAGTGAAGAAAGCTTGAAATTACATTAAACAGGCAGGTCAGTAAAGTATCATATTTTGTGCACCTCATCAGAGACAACAGATGCCTTACTTTTTTCACAGAAGGTGCCTGTATATCCAGGAGAGCATGTACAGGCTCCGCTCACGTGGTCACAGAGGGCTCCATTCTGACACTGGCACAGCTGGACACAGCCCTGACCATAAGTGCCATTCATACACTCTGTGAATGGGAGCATGCACATAACACATTATCTTGAATTTGGAACTCTTGACCATGGAAAACCAGCTACAAAATGCCAGTCAATTTAAAGAAAAAAAAAATCAGAAAGAAAACTTTGAGTTCACAGAAAACACTGCAAATGTCTTTGCCATGTTTAGTGCCAAACAGAGATTCATATAACATAAATAAAATCTACATTTATACAGTACAGTTCCAAGATCAAATACAACATTTAGACAGTATTACACTTGTTAAAAATAAAATCAAATATTCCAGAAATTACTGACTGTGATGCTATAACTGAAATCACCCCATGGTGGCAGCATTTAGTCAAATATACAATTTGAAACTCTGAGATGTAGTACCTACAGCAAAGACTTACTCTTTTCACAGTGGTCTCCAGTGTAGCCGGCCTCACACACACACTGACCGTTGACTGGGTCACAGCCCAGAGAGCGCTCCTGGCACTGGCAAGTAATGGTGCACCCTTGGCCCCAGAAACCAGGTTCGCATGCTGCAGACGTTAGCAAGCATTAGAGTGAGAGTTAAGTGCAAGGCATTTATATATTATAGGAGCCCTCTGCTCCTCAGTCATATTCTCTTTTATTTTTGTCTTATTTTTCTATTCTCACATGCTGCACAATCGTGGCCTCTTTTGCCAGGAGGGCAGATGCATTGTCCATTCTGTGGGTCACAACTGGCATTAGAGTGGCAAGAGCAAGGTGTCAGACAGCCTGGTCCATGGTACCCTGCAGGACACTCTACACACAACAAGTGATTAATCAGAAAACTTCTTCAGTCATGAGTTTCTTATAATTTAATTAAATTAAATTGTTCAAACAACACGTTGAGCAGATTACAACTATTTCAAAATCTCAGTTTGTCATAGTGCATTGTAAGTTTCATTTGTTCTTTAAACGTGACATTGAATAAGTAGTAAACATATTGCAAACATATTAAACATATTATCATAAACATTAATGTCAGCTACATCTTACACATTTGATCTTTTAAAAGATTTTTATCTTCAATCTCAGAAATTTCATACAAAACTCACCATTTTGGCAGAGCCTTCCCATGAATCCTGGCTTGCAGTCACACACACCAGTCTGCTTGTTGCATAAGCCTCTGCTCTGACAGTCAGGACAAGGAGACTGGCACTTTGACCCCCAGAATCCATCAAGGCAGTCTGGGAAGCAGCAAATAGCTTTCAGATTAACAGAGCTGTAGGCCACTAGCGTTTTCAATTTCTCAAAATTCGATTATCTTGAAAAAATTGGGGGAAAATGTAGTAAATAGGTCTCTGAGCGGGGTAACATTTCTCACAAGGCTAAGGTCAAGTTTGTAAACAAGGGTTGTTCAGTGAGTAAAGGTAATGCAAGCTTGGAAGCTCAGCAAGTTAATCTGGCTTTCATTTCACTGTCTTCTTTCTGCAACATAATCAGGGTAAAACTATTATTATAGGACAGTGCACTGATAAATACCTTCCTGGCATGCGTGTCCCATCTTCCCATCGGGACAGATGCATTGTCCAGTGACAGGATCACAAGGAGCTCCACTGCAGTCACAGGTCAGACAACAGTTCTCGCCATAACTTCCAGCCTGGCAGGCTAGCAACACAAAATACACAAGCAACAACAAAACAGTCATCATCTAACACAAGAAAAAACAGAATGACAGCTGGACAAGTGAAAATTTTGAAATCTTAATAATTTGCTGTTTATTTATTCAGCCTCTGCCAAAAGCTTCTGCTGTAGTAACCAAAGGAAATCGCCCGTGTCATGACCTGGCCTGCAACTCAAGTTAAGGAAAATCCAGAGAAAAGCTTTTATTTGGCTTCACCAAACCCAGCAAGCCTAGGCTTGGACTGTGCACTAGTGCTGATACATGTTAACTCTGCTCTGTTATCTTAGTCTGCTCCACAGAGACACAAAGTGATGTTTTTACCAGAGGCCCCTGAACAATATTCAATATCACTTCAGAGCACAGCACAGAGGGTTGAACTTTCCATCAACCAGCAGAGTAAACAGCCAGAGGACACCCTGCAGTAGAGGAAGACTGCTTTTTAGTTGCGTTTGTAATAACAAGAACACATGCACTGACCAGGTGAATTCAACAGAAAGCCTTTTTTTTTTAATTTCACCCACTAAATCCACTTAATCAATCAAAGCTAGCAGAAAATGAATAGAAGAAGGAAGGGAGGAATAAAGGAATAAAGAAAGATTTATATGTGTTATGGGAAATTAAAAATGTGACAAAGGTGGGCAAACTCATTCATAATAAAATGTGTTGCTTCGTGTTGTCAGTGTGGCATTTTATCAGAAAAGGCACACAATTGCACAAGCAACAAGTATGCAGAGTACAATCATGCGTGTTGACACGTGTCAGTATGCGGGCCCACACAGTTCACAAATTTACACACTTTATTAGACTCTGTGAATACAATGGTCTTTTACTATATTAAGTACTATTAAGTTTACTATTAAGTTATGACCACATGAGTGCACTGTGGAATCAAGCCTTGTGGAGATCATAGATCAAAAGTGTGTTTGAAAGATTTGAAAAGGACAAAAATGATCCTATGGATGTAAGTGAAACATCTGAAAAAATTGTACTGCATAAATTAGACCCAAAATAACCAAACACTGTGCTTTTACATTGGTTTTTATTTATTTAAGTGTTTTGTATGGAAGAAAATTCCTTTAAATCCTTTGAATCAAAGCATCTTTTTTGACTTACTCAGTTGACATTTATGTCCGTGAAGGCCCGCAGGACATTGTTGGCTGCACTCTCCAGTCTTGGGGTCACATGACCCCCCACCTGGACAGTCACATGGCTGCTCACAGCCTGCACCGAAAAAGCCTGGATCACATTCTGCTTTGGGACATGCAGACACAAAGAAGATTAAAATGATGGAAAATCTCAAACCGAACATCTTGTATGACTATATCACGTTGACCGTTGGGTAATTTGATTCTTAATCAGTACTCAGTTTGATTCTTTGAGAGCAATGACAGCCTCTTAAACTGCTTTTCTTTTGTAGATCGTTATATGAAAACTGCATTGCAAGGAAACAGCATGACTGCACCTGTATTTCCCCTCTGTGGCTAACATTAAAGATGTATTCCTGCTACTGGAATCATGGATTTTTATAATGCTTTGAACACGTGAAAAAGTCAATAAAGTAATATGCCCTTTATGTAACAAAGCAATATGTCCTGTTGCTGAATTAACGTTTTTTGTGAAGCGCTCATACCTTTCTCACACCGTGGCCCACGGTATGCAGCCTTACAGAAACAGCTCCCCGTTTTGGGGTCACAGCCAGTGGAATGTTCTTGAACACAGTCGCATTCCTTGGAACAGCCTGCACCGTGCGTCCACCTGGGACAAGCTGGGGGGTTTTAAAAACAGACAAAAAGGCATGAGTTAGGTTGACGTATGACAATGGATGGTTTCAATATATTCTCGTGTTTGTGTGATATTACACAAAAAATATACACAAGGTATACACACTTACATAATTATGAATAGCTACAGTAATACTGCACTAAAGCAACTTCAGTTTCTGTTATTTAAAGTTTGGGTGGTCAGAGTTAATTGACAAAAATCTAAAATATTGAAATGAAACCTTCTCTGCTATCAAAATGCATTTAAGTATGAGCCAAACAAACACACCCAACCACCCTGTTATGACAACGTCAGATTTCTGCTAGCTTAAGTCATATGACCACTGCCTCCTGTTTCACTTGATTTATTGAACTTTGACTCATCTGACTGTTTGTGCAGTTACTTTGCTCATCTGCTTATACATAAAAACCATTTAATAAGCAGAGTTAAGTGTTATGTATGACTTTTAAAATTGAGAATTGCTACATCCCTCTGGATGAATCTTGCCAAGATTGTCCCCACACAACAACAAAAACTGAACTGCACTCCACCCTGTCCCTCTCCATACTGGCTTTATGTTAGGTGCAGCTGCAGGCTCTGGTTACACCCTCTCCACCCTCTCAACGTCCCGCTGCAGGATGAAGCTGACAGCTGTGAGAATCTGATAATATTGCTTGTGCACATTCTTCCATCATTTAGTTGGATCTTAGAAGAGTGTGCAGCTTCCACACTGAGAAATTAAGAGCAAAACGTTGTCGCCATGTCCCTCCGGAGGCTTTGGAGCACCCCTAAAACAATGGGGGATGTCAACGTGGTAACAGAGGAGCTGAAGAAACTTTATAAGAGGCTGCTGCCAATAGAAAAATACTATACTTTCCATCATTTTCACTCACCGAGCTATGAGGATGCAGACTTTGACAACAAACCAATGGTGCTGGTGATGGGTCAGTACTCAACGGGAAAGACCACTTTTATCAGGTAAGCACGGGACTTTGATCACTAAAAAATATACTGATGACTTGTATGTGCATGCATTACTGTGTTTGAAGCAAGGGCAATAACAGTAGTGGTTTGTACCATGTGTAACTTCAGGTATCTCATAGAGCAAGCTTTTCCTGGTAGCAGAGTTGGGCCAGAACCAACCACTGACTGCTTCACTGCCCTCATGTACGGAGAAGTCGAGGGAATCATCCCTGGGAATGCTCTTACAATGGATCCAAAAAAACCCTTTCGCAACCTTGACCCTTTTGGAAATTCATTCCTGAACAGGTGATTGGAGTTCACAGACAAAAGTGGAGAATGTTGTGCATTTATAATTATATAAGTACAGACAGGATGACGCTTTGCCATTATTCAAGATAGTCAATCAAGTCATTTTGAAATGCATTGCACATAACCATGCAAGAAAAATCTTTACAGGTTTCAGTGTGTTCAGATGCCAAATCAGGTCCTTGAGAGCATCAGCATAATAGACACGCCAGGCATCTTGACTGCTGCTAAAAGAAAACTGAGCCGAGGTGAGACAGAATGTCTTCTCATTCTCCTTTTAGTGTCAGAGGGAATTAATAAGTCTTTGCTTCTGTTAATGTTGGACTACATTGTTGTCAGGCCCATTTAAATCCCTGTGGGAGCAGAGTCATAGTAGATCCAATAAAATAAGAACATTTCGGCACAGCATAATTCAAACACTTGAAGTCAGAAGCACAGCAGATGACGGTGGGTTGGCAGGAGATAAGCAGTGAGCAACTGAAAAGTCTTTGCTTTGTTTTATAGACACATTTTTCAGTGGGTGTAACTGAAATGGCTCGAAACCAATGAGGGCCTCTGGGATGTGTAAAGTGTTCCTCTATGCCTCGAGGCTGTGTGAGGCTAGCTCTATTACATATGTTAATGAAACCCCTATGTTTCTGTTCCTTATCCCCAGGCTATGACTTCCCAGCAGTGCTGCGCTGGTTTGCAGAGCGTGTTGATCGGATCATCCTGCTGTTTGATGCACATAAGCTGGAGTTTTCTGATGAGCTCACACGAGCCTTTGGGGCTCTGTGTGGTTATGAGGACAAGTTGCGTGTGGTTCTCAACAAAGCTGACAGGGTGGACTCTCAACAGCTGATGAGAGTGTATGGCGCCCTCATGTGGTCACTGGGCAAAGTGTTTCGAACCCCTGAGATTTTACGGGTTTACATCGGGTCTTTCTGGTCAGAGCCAAGGCAGATGTGCGACCACTACCAGCTGATAGAGCTGGAGGAGGAGGATCTTTTGGCCGACATAAGGAACCTGCCACGCAATGCCGCAGTACGCAAGCTGAATGACCTGGTGAAGAGAGCGCGCTTAGTGAGGGTCAGAAATCATATTAAATTCCAACCCACACTTTACATATATATTTACAAAGCCAGCTGTTCTGATGATTTTATGTCTCATGTGAGCGTTGTTCCCTTCACAGGCTCATGCGCACATTATCAGCTATCTGAAGCAGGAGATGCCAACAATTTTTTGCAAAGAAAGCAAGAAGCACAATCTGATCTACCAGCTTCCTGTAATTTTCACCAAGATTCAGCAGCAGCATCGAGTCCCAGCTGGCGACTTCCCTGACTGCACCAAGATGCAGGTGAAACAAAACTTTTTCTTTTTTTGGATTGCCGTCTAAATGCCATATTTCATAGAATTTATTCACTCTAATGTTTTCTGTGAGCCTGACATGTGATTGCGTACATTTTCAGGAAAAGCTTTTAGGTCAAGACTTCTCAAAGTTCAAGATGCTGAAACCGAGTCTAATGGCCTCCTTGGATAAACTCCTCACCACTGACATTGCCAACCTGGTTCCCTTACTCCAACAACAAGAACCGAGAAAGAAATCCCTCCCTGGAGTGTTGGACGGGGAATTCTTGGGAACATTCAGGCCTGAGTATTACAGGAGACATCCGTTCAAGGAACCCCCCAAAGATAACGAGGGCAGCGAGTCCGATTTTGAGGAGTGGGTAGTGGAGAAATACAAACCCAAATATGATGAGATTTTCTACAACCTCAATCCAAATGAGGGCAAACTTAGTGGAACCAAAGTCAAAGAGTGGATGACAAAAACTCTTCTGCCTAACTCTGTGCTTGCTCATATCTGGAGGCTTTCTGACGTAGATGGGGATGGTATGCTGGACAGCGAGGAGTTTGCTTTGGCAGTGCACCTTATTGAGGGAAAACTGGAGGGCCACTGGCTCCCCAGAGAGCTGCCTTCACACCTGGTGCCACCATCAAAACGGATGAGCACATCAAGCGACCTATCACTGTAAACTTGTGATCAAAAGGAAATGGAAAGCTGAGAATATGCATTCATTACATGTAAAATTCAAGTGTCAACTAAGCTGTTAGCAGTTTGATGGTGACAAATACTAACATTTGTGGTGCATGTACGTGTGAACCGGAAAAGGTATCAACAGCTTACACCAAAACCTAAAGCTTACAATTAGTGGTTTTGCTTGCTAAGCATTGTTCACACTTTTTTTTTTTTTACAATCACATTATTATTATCCTATAAGAAAATACAACTGCCAATATTGCTAATTATATGGACATTCCCTGCATTACAAGTTTCATATTTTCTGGTTGTTAAGCATTTTTTTTTATTAATGACATTAAAAAACATCAACAATATCATTGCTATCACCAATATTTTGTACTCTAAGAATTCTCACTCACCTAGGTGGCAAAAACGACCGTATAATCCTGGCGAGCACAAGCAGGCTCCATAGAGACGATGACAGTGTCCATTGTTAGGACAGTTGCACTTTCTTCGACAGTGCCTCCCAAAAAACCCTTTTGGGCAACCTGTGAATAAGAATAATGCCAAATAAACTGGTCCCTGCTTGTCAAAAATGAACTCCACTGTAATAAGGGCAAGGGTCAAAATTTAAAGCTAGATAACAAATAAATTCAAAACTACAATACAGCACCCATCCCTCCTTTGTGAGAAAACATCTTTAACAGTCGTAAGGACACATTCAGCTCACACTGAAGCATGATATAGGCCAGTGATTCCCAAACTGGATATCAGGATGAATCTAGCAGGTTATAAGATATTTGCTCAGGTAGGAAGTAAGATTTAATTAATGTTTTTCCCTATCTTTCTAACATAAATCTCTTTAATAACTTTACTTTTGGAAGATAAAAGCACTCTTACAGATGTTTAATCACAAAGTCAAATACATGTGGAGGGGTCGCAAGCAAACTAAACCCAGGTGGTTGTGTGTGTCTGTAGGAATGTGTGTATACAAACCGTCCTCGCAGAACAAGCCTTGTACCCCAGGGGGGCACAAACACTTCCCAGTCACAGGATCACAGGAGCCTCCATTCTGACAGCGGCACAGACTGTTGCAGGCCTGTCCATAGCTCCCCTGTGGACAAGCTAGAGAGAAAGAACGTGGAGAATTCACATTTTATTAGATGCAGATTGGATGGATGGATGGATGGATTTCCTGGTTAAATAAAGGTTAAATAAAATAAATGAATAAAAAATGATGTGCACTGTTTATGCTGCATAATGACGAACTTGATAAGGTCTTGTTTCTTAAGGCATGCGGAGACTTCTTAGGGCTCTTTGAGGGCTCTTTGTATAACAAAGAGGACTGTTTAAACAATATTAAAAGTTGACAAGCTGCTCCTAAGATACAATTCAAATGTAATGCAAATAGTTTGAGTTAAATAAAGTAAATCAGTTATTATATTTCTTTATATTTACAGCTTCATACAATAAAATCTTTATATGTTATATTTTTTAAAGGTCCATATTTTTTCCCTATTGACCTCTATGTTGTTGCCTACTGCAACATTCCCCATATCTTTGCTTCAGACAGCAATATTCCTCATCTACTACACTTGAAAATGCTGCCCAGGCCCATCACCTTCAGGGTGTGCATCTGAGCACTGCCACCTTGGAATCTCATTTCTAAAAGTGACAGATTGCTTCTAACGGACTTATCCCACGTGGCTCTCCTCCTGTGATTACTAGCCTGACTCGGGTTCAGACCAAAAGACAGCCATTAATCATACAGCTGGATGGGAACAATGGAGCTTTGCTTTCTAACCCAGTAGTGGACATCCTTGGCCTCAGGCTGTGCTCTTGCTGTGGGTCCTGGCCACACTGCAGTAGCAGACAGATTGATTCCCCTGGCCCTCTTGTGTTCTGGAGCCCATAAACAACACAGCCTCCCACATATAGGAGCCGTCAGGTTTTGATACATGGCGCTGGATCGATGCACACAGGGAGCTATGTCATCTTTCTTAAACTAGACCATATTGCTAAAGGTACAGTAGTTCAAACAGAACTAGGAGAAGATGTGACATGTGGGACAAAGCAGACCGTGTGCATATGCCTGTATGCTCTGCTGTTCATTGTAACAGCTGTTAAGTTGTGAATCAGCCATGTGATCTGAACATGACTCATTCACTTTGGTCTCCTGTCTAAAATTAGGGTCAATTATCCCTTACAAAAAAAATATTTAAAAAAAATGGGGGAATGGGGAATATTTATCCATTCATCCCTTTCTGACTAAAGGTTAGATGAGAAGATCATCATCCTATGCCACTTACAAACATGGTAAATATGAAGCCTGTTCCCCTCCCTTTAAGGCTCACTAATTAACATGCTGCTTCATCATAACATGCTGTTGGTTTAACCCGTATAAGAAATACTCCTATGAAGCCACAAATTGCTTTCATTTTTCTTTTTTGTACAGAATAAAGATCAAATAAAATATAAACTGGTATCTGTGAGCTTTAGAAATGCTGCCATACAGTTTTTATTACTTTTGGATGGTGCCAAAGTAGCTGTTTTTGGTCTTTTTGTTTTTTGTAGTTACAGTCTTCATGCTAACCTAAGTTTGTGTTATGAAGGAAAACTGTAAAACGCAGCACACAGACATAACTGTAGAATATTCTAACTATCCTCACTGTTGTTGCAGATGACCCCCGTCCAGCCAGGTGAACATTCGCATCGGTCTCTGTTTTCACTGCACGCTCCATGCACACAGTCTTCACAGCTTACACTGCAGTCCTCCCCAAATGAGTCATCTAGACACACTAAAAAGGAAACAGTAAATTGAGAGAAACTTTTCTTTTTTAAAACTTTCTGAAGATAATCATTCATGCTTTTTTTTTTATTATTACTGTACCTATGTGGCTCTCCAGTCTAAACTCTCCTCTGCGCTCTCTCAGGATCTCTAATTCTTTTTCACTGTCACCACCATGACTACCATCATCACTGCTGCCATAATGGGAGCGTAAGGCTGCTCTGTACTGCAGGAGCTGAGGAGCCTTGCGGAACAGCAGGTCTGGCAATCTGTCAACCTCAAGCTGCTCCTCCTCATCTTCCCCTTCCTCATCTTCCTCTTCCCGTTCTCTGCCATAAAGAGCTAAAGGCACCAAGTGCAAGGTTAGTGTCATGAAGAAATGCAGCTATGCTCTCTGGAAAGCTGAAAATGTTACTCACAGATGCAAGAGTGCTGGTCCTCATCCAAACGGAAGCCCCGTCGACAAAAACACTCATATGTTCCCAGGGTGTTGACACAGTAATGTTCACAGCTCGAGGTCTCTGCCAGGCACTCGTCAATGTCTCATAGAAGAAAATGCAAACATAGCACAGGTAGATGAAATAATAATGACAGCTCAACTCAAGTGTAAGTGCGAGTAGATATGGATTGCACACTAATAGTGATGCGTGAGTTCAATGGCAGACAGGTTGTGGTAGAGTGGGCTCAGGTGTACCCTGTAACTTTTTTCTTTTGTTTCACCTCTGTGTTTGATTTAAAATCTTCTACCCATCTGGCAATTTTACTTGACTGTTTACTTCTTAAGTAAAATGTTCTCTTTTTCCTTTTCTAGTAGGAACTGGCCTTGAAAGGATGAATTTCTCAGGAATCAGTTAGTAAATACACTTTGGGGATTTGTGTCATACACAGCTTTGCCACAACACAGAAAACACTAATAAGTACCAGACTAGATGAGCCGCTAAGAAGTCCACTCTTACCTTCGCAGCTGCAGCCGTCTGGGTTTAGTCTGTAGCCAGCCCAGCAGCTGCACTCATAGCCGCCTGGATAATTTCTACAGAAGTGGCTGCAGCAGGACTCCTCACTGACACACTCATTACTATCTGAGGAAGAATTATAGAGTTGGTAACAACTGATAGTCTGAAGGACTGAAGCAGAGAGTCGAAAATATTAAAATGAAACAAGTGGGAGAAAACAAAATAAAGACAGAGTACTATGTCTTTAAACTATTTATAGTACTATAGAGAGAGAGCTCTTACCTACACAGGTCTTCCTGTCTTGGTCCAGCTGGTAGCCTTGGGTGCAGGAGCAGAGGGGGCCGTTTGTCGTATGCTTGCAAAGATGAGAGCAACCTCCGTTGTTCTTCTCACAGCTGTTCACAATCTCCATCTCAATGCCTGGAGATGAAAGGACAAAACCACAATCACAGCACACAACAAGAGATGAAACATAAGGACAATGATGGGGGTATTTCTGGCTAATAAGGACTATTTTGGTTTATCCCAATCTTGTATTTACTCCTTACAGATGAAAATAGGAAATTATTCCATTCTTTAGCACAGATCTAGTTTTCCTTTACAATTAGAAATGTACTGTAATTCACATTTCTTTCAGTATTTTGCATGTTCTACCTAAATATCTAATGAGATTATGATGGATTTAGATAGGACATATTTTAGGATTTGGATGCATCCTATGAGGCATATCTTGCATTTTAATCCCACATGGTTCCTTAAAATGTTTTCAAGGAAAGGAAAATCAGGTTTTGCAATTCAAACTAAAGAGCAGTTTACAGGAAATGTAGTATTTGTGTCAAAGTTCTGTCTGTAAAAATAAAGCACATAATGATTCAAGAATCCATCCATACATTAACCTAGAGTATCCAGCTCTGTATCTGTTCAGCAATGTCATTCTGAAACTACATAAGCTGGGCACTGATTCGCACCATGAAAAGTACTCAGCAGTTGGTATCATTGAATTTCTTACTTACGGTAGCACTGTTTAGCATCAGCACCAAGTTCAAAACCTGGATGACACACACAGCTAAAGGAACCCAACATGTTGACACAACCATGGGAGCACTTGGCATGACCAGAGCTGCACTCATCAATGTCTATAGGAGGCAGACAATGATACACACAAATGCCCATGTTTAGACAGACACACAAAAACATGTAAAAACAAAAAATATATCAGCATAAAAAAGTCAAGAAGTCATTGAGTGTATCAAAGATTTATCTGCTTTACAGTGTTGCAAGACTCTAGAATATGACTCAGGGTCATATTGAGACATAGTCAAGGTCAAGAGGATTGCAGTGTTCATGGAATTGTGTTCTTGTCCTCACATTATTCACTAGAATTATGTATCCTGACTCTCTTGGCCAAGTAGTAATTAACTCTTTGTACCAGAAGCTTTTCATACTGCAAAAGTTTCTGAAACAAGCCCACATGTACAGTCATGTGAAAAAAAAACATGTTTTCATAGGACTCTATGTAATCCTTATAAAAAATTAAGTGCATCCCTCAATAGCTTGTTGAACCACCTTTAGCAGCAATAACTTGAAGTAAACGCTTTCTGTATGACTTTATCAGTCTCTCACATCCTTGTGGAAGAATTTTGGCCCACTCAGTTCATTGAGGTTTGTGAACATTCATTTATGCACAACTCTCTTCAGGTGCCACCACAGTATTTCAATCAGGTTGAGGTCTGGACTTTGACTGGGGCATTGCAACACCTTAATTCTTTTCATTTTCAGCCATTCTGTTGACTTGCTGGTGCACTTGCGATCATTGTCCTGTTGTATGACCCAATTTGGGTTAAACTTTACCTGTCGGACAGATGGCCTCACATTTGACTCTAGAATACTTTGGTATACAGAGGAGTTCATGGTCGACTCAATGACTGTAAGGTGCCCAGGTCCTGTGACTGCAAAACAAGCCAAAATCATCACCCCTCCACCACCGTGCTTTACAGTCGGTATGAGATGTTTGTACTGATATGCTGTGTTTGGTTTTTGCCAAACATGGCAAAAACCAAACACATTATGGCCAAACATCTCCACTTTGGTCTCATCTGTCCCAAGCACATTGTTCCAGAAGTCTTGTGATTTGTTCAAATACAACTTTGCAAACCTAAGCCACGCTGCCATCTTCTTTTTAGCGAGAGGAGGGTTTCTCCTGGCAACCCTTCCAAACAAGTTATACTTGTTCAGTCTTTTTCTAATTATACTGTCATGAACTTTAACATTTAACATGCTAACTAAGGCCTGTAGAGTCTGAGATGTAGTTCTTGGGGTTTTTGCAGTTTCTCTGAGCATTACAAGGTCTGTCCTTGGGGTGAATTTGCTGGGACGTCCATTCCAAAACTTTCTTTTTCAAATGACTGCACACTCTCACAAACATCTCATACACTAAGTCAGAGGTCTTGTCAGAGTCTTAGCTATGTGTGTGAGAGAGAGGGATTCCTCACCTTCACAGTTCTTGCCATCTACAGCCAGCATAAAACCAAGTCGGCAGCTGCAGTGAACTCGGCCTTCTTCTGAAGTACACAGCTGGCTGCAGCCTCCATTCCTCTCCTCACAGGGGTCCCTCACTAACACAGAGAAAAAGATACACATACACATATACAAAGAATGAAGCCAGGTCAGCACAGCAGGTCATTCTGTTTAAGTTCATAAGGACAGTTTTTATTCTTGACATCTAAATTTGAATCCTGCACATGCAACTAAACTTAGCACAAAAAGGAAGGAAATTTGTGTTTGGATGATTATTTCTTTGTTGTAACATTGCTTCTTGGCAATAAATCTCATACTGTTGGAAAGCCTGTTTATTTCCCTTTAAATTGTGCTACATTTGCAAGGAAATGCATTTGTGGGTTGAGCAGCAAAGCTGAGTATGTGGGTTACGCCCATGAAGAACCAAATCTCTGCCAATGCCAAACAGCTTATTCTGCTATTGACTCTTGTTTGGTGTCGTTTATTGGATTGGATGATTGAAGTCTGAAGAAACAAGACATATTGGCAATTCAACAGTTTATTCATTTAACAAACAGGGGCCTCAGTAGCATGTGGAAGAACCATACACAGCCACAACAGCCTGGCACCTCCTCCTCATGCTGGTCACCAGCTTGGTCACACACTGCTGTGGGATGGCAGCCCATTCTTCAACCAGCATTTGTCACAAGTCAGCCAGTGTGGTTGTGTTGGTCACTCTGGCACGAACAGCACACCCAAGCTGATCCCATAAGTGTTCAGTGGGTTTGAGGTCAGGACTGCAAGCAGGTCACTCCATCCTCTCCACTCCCAAATTCTGGAGGTAGTCTCTGATAAACCCCGCTCTGTAGGGGTGGGTGTTTTCATCTTGGAGGGTAGAGTTTGGTCCCAGACTGTGGAGATATGGGATTGCCACTGGTTGCAGAATCTCATCTCGATATCTCTCTGCATTGAGATTGCCTCCGATGAAGACAAGCCTTGTTTTTCCAGTGAGGGAGATG
>VUQI01057611.1:0-23588 GCA_015106735.1 Paratilapia polleni
CTGCCATTTGCCATTCTTTTTGTAGGTCACTTGATGTCATCCTACGGTTCCTGAGTGACATTCAAATGAGGTGATGGTCATCCTGGTCAGTGGAGAGTTGTTTTCGGCCTCTGCCAGACTGTAGCTTTGTTGTTCCCAATGTCTGCTGCTTGACCTTGTTCTTATGAACCGCCGTCTTAGAAATTTTAAGCAACCCGACGCTCACTGTATCCCTCTGCCAGTAAAGCCAGAATTGAACCCTTCTTTTCCTCACACAAAACTTTTCTTTTCATTTCTTTTGGCATGGTCAATAGTTTTTTTTTTTTATTCCAGTTACTTTTGATGTACTACTAGCACTGTTTTTGCCATCCAGTTGGTCCTATTGCAAGAGGATAGTGATGACCACAGCAATGGTTTTTATACTTTTCCTCATTAAATAAGATTTGGTTCAGGTGATTACCTCTTCAGTACTTTATTAGGTAGAAACAAGTGTGCTTGTGTTGGAATTCAAGAGACACTGGAATGGAATGATATCTGAAAAATTTGCAGTGGTCTCTTAATATTTTCAAGAGCTGTATACATATATGTATATGTGTGTGTGTGTGTGTGTGTGTTTATCAATTCTGGAATGTGTAGCCCTGTTAAAAGCCAGATTAGCCCCAATCATCAGTCCCAATCACCCTGGATCACTCATCATATCCAAGTTACTAACCACACTCAACCAACTCATGAAAGATGCAAGAGCATCTTATTTTGCTAGTTTGATTAACGATAAACACAATCCAAGGTTCTTGCTTGACACCATCAGCAGACTTCTTAGTCTGCTTTTGTCATAATCTGAGGCTGGCAGGACCCACAAAGCAGAATCGATGACTAGTGTTTAACTAAATGTGTTTTATTACAAATAAAGATCTGAATTTCAAACAGTGACTGGGAGGTTAATGGCTGCTTCGACAAAGTATGGTTCACGGGAGCCCTGCCAGAAGAGAGAACAGGAGTTAAAGAGTTGTCCAGGTGGAGAGTATTACAGGTAAGCGCTAGGATTGATTTCAGTGGTGTCTTACTTGAAGACGAGCCTTGGCAGAGTGCGGAAGGAGTACTGGACCAGCAGGTGTATTTCCACAGGGCAGCAGGTGGAGAGCGGGTGGGCAGGGTAAATGCGGACTAGTGAGTGTTTCCAGAATGCCAAAGGAGAATCAAGTCACAGGAATCACAGAAGTAATTGCAGGTAAACAGATCCTTTAGCCAACAGGATTCTAACGAGACCAACAGGTGAATTCCTACAAGTACCAGCAAAAAACAAGGTAAGCAAATGAGCAACTTCAAACAGACCACAATCTGTGTAGGCCTAAGTGTCACCATATTGACGGGGATGGTCTGGCAGGGAACTGAGGCGCCACCTGTCCATCTTATACTTGCAGGCTGATGACTTGATTACCAACAGGTGAGGCCAAACTCACCCCAGAAGGCTCCACCCGTAGGCGGAACCCAGGAACAGCACCCGCCCAGCAACTCCACCTGAGAATATTGAAAGGGAGAGTGGAGGAAAAGAAGAAAGAAAAGAAAAAAAAACAAAACCCAAACCAGCCCAATCCTGCCAAATCATAACAGCTTTCCCTGCCAGGTCTTCTAATGACTGTGAAAAATTTCTAAATTTCTTTGCTGGCAAGATCAACAGTATCAGGTCACAGTTCAAGTCTGTATCCTTTCAACCTGCCCAGGTTTCTCACCCAATTCTGTTGTCCGAATTTAAACTGATTTCCACAATAGATCTCCTTGATATTGTCTCACACATGCACACTTCTTCCTGTCCAACTGACATTATCCCTCCTAAATTCGTTAAAGAGGTTCTACCTGTCATCTCCCCCTGGCTTTTCTCTATTATAAATCAATCCTTTTCATCTGGCTACATACTAGATTATTTTAAAACAGCCAGTGTCATCCCTCTGCTTACAAAACCCTCCCTTAGATCCCACTGTGATAATTACAGGCCAATTTCCAAACTGCCATTCATTTAAAAAATCCTTGAGAAAGTTGTCGGTCATCAGCTCCTTCAGCTGGTTGAGGGAAACAGTGTCTTTGATAAATTCCAATCCAGTTACAGACGAAACCACGGCACTGAAAAAGCATTATAAAAAATTGCTAATGATATTCTTATGCAAAGGTGAACATTCCATTGTAGTCCTACTAGACTTGTCTGCAGCCTTTGATACCACTGATCATGCCATTCTTATTAACAGATTACAAAACTGGGTTGGCATCACTGGCACTGCTCTCAAAAGGTTTTCATCATACTTATCCAACAGATACTTCAGAATTCATATTAATAACGATTTGTCCTCATCTGCACCGCTCATGTGTGGAGTCCCCCAGGGCTCAATTCTTGGACCAATTCTGTTTTCTTTATACAGTATATGTTACCCCTGGGCCATCTACTTAAGCAAAGGAATCTACTACCACTGCTATGCAGATGATACACAGTTGGGTCATTCCATCTCAAATCAACACATTTTTAGGACATTTTCTGCTTGACCATATCCTATTTACCTAAAAAATTTATGATCCAAAGTTTGGACATATATAATGATTACTGTGAAATTTTAGCTTCATATATCAAATACTTTTCTAGATTTTTTTTTTTTTTAAAGGACCCATCCACCCACTTTCAGGCCCTTTTTTAAAACAAGAAAATTCTAATTTCATTAAACTTTCATGCTGGATTGAACAAAAATATAAAATCTTTATGCAAATTGGAGATGGTTTAGCAGAATATTTTCTAAAAAATTGACGATGAGATGACCCAGGTCTTGAAAATGAAAAATATGCACATATTTAACAAAATATTTTTTCCAAGTTATAACTAGAGTACAATCTGGAAATTCCAGATAGAACAAACTATTTGGATAGGACAATCTACTCATATTGTTTGCTTTTGTGGTACAACTTGTCATATTTGCTCAATCCAGCATGGAAGTTTAGTTTTTGTATCATTTAGTTTTTACTGCTTTTCTTTTTATTTTGCATTTCACTGTCCAGACCATATTCAATTCAATTTTATTTATATAGCACCAAATCATAAATTGCCTCAAGGGACTCATATATAGATATAGATATATATCTATATACAGTGGTGTGAAAAAGTGTTGCTGCTACAACAAAAGCCATGGTTCACAGAGAGCTTACTAAGCATCAAAGGGATCTCATTTTTGAAAGGTATCAGTATCAGATACAAAAACATTTCCACAGCATTGGACATAGCATGGAACACAGGGAAGACAGTCATCAAAAAGTGGAGAAAATATGGGACAACAGTGACACTGCAAAGAACTGGACGTCCCCCCAAAACTGATGAAAAGACAAGATGAAAACTGGTCAGGGAGGCTGCCAAGAGACCTACACCAACACTAAAGGAGCTGCAGGAATTTCTGGCAAATATTGGTTGTGTACTACATGTGACAACAATCTCCCATATTCTCCATGTGTCTGGACTATGGGGTAGGGTTGCAAGACGGAAGCCTTTTCTGACAAAGAAAAACATCCAAGCTCAGCTACAATTTGCTAAAAAAATACATCAAATACATCTCTCAAAAGCATGTGCGAAAATGTGTTATGGTCTGATGAGACCAAGGTTGAACTTTTTGGTCACAACTCCAAAAGGTATGTTTGTCACAAAAACAACACTTTACATCACCAAACGAACACCATACCCATGGTGAAGCATGGTGGTGGCAGTATCATGCTTTGGGGTTGCTTTTCTTCAGCTGGAACTGGGGCTTTAGTCAAGGTGGAGGGAATTATGAACAGTTCCAAATACCAGTCACTTTTGGCCCAAAACCTTCAGCCGTCTGCTAGAAAGCTGAAGATAAAAAGGAATTTCATCTTTCAACATGACAATGACCCCAAGCATACATCCAAATCAACAAAAGAATGGCTTCACCAGAAGAAAATTAAAGTTTTGGAATGGCCCAGCCAACGCCCAGACCTAAGGCTGTGGCTCAGGAGGTAGAGTGAGTCGCCTACTAATCGGAAGGTCAGTGGTTCGATTCCTGGCTCCCCTAGTGTGCATGCCGAAGTATCCTTGGGCAAGATACTGAACCCCACGTTGCTCCCGATGCGTTCATCGGAGTGTGAGTGTGTGTGTGTGTGAATGTTGCTAAGCACTTAAGTATAGATAAAAGTGCTGTATGAATGTATGTGTGACTGGGTGAATGTGGCATGTAGTTAAAAGCGCTTTGAGTACACAGAATCTGAGTAGAAAAGTGCTATATAAGTACCAGTCCATTTACCATTTATGTAACCAGCTTATTGTCTGTTTTGTTTTTTTTTTTCCCCTAACAGATTTGTTTGTTTTTCAATTGAATTGTACAGGTTATAGGTCACATTAAAGGTGGGAAAAGTTTTTAAATGAATTATTGTGGTCTCATTTTTTTAACATAACAAACACCTGGCATTTTAACAGGAGTGTGTGCACTTTTTATATCCACTGTACATGGGTTTCTCCTAGTAGGTGTCCAATGGGGAAAGAGTTAAACACAGGAAACTTAAGGCATACCAGTCACAAAGACATAAAAGTCTCTGATAAGTGATAGAAGCAGTGGATTTTCCAAAATGTGTCACTACTCCTTAGAGATAATGAATTGTACAAGCTGTGTAGGATCATCACTTTTTTAACTTAAATTTATTTTAAGTTAAAACAGCATCTATTTTTTGCTATATAGTTTGTTTTTTTCTCTTTTTTTTTTAATTGCTGCATCCTAATTCTGTTTTAACCAGTATTATACTACAAACACACACTCTAAAAATTGCACTTCTGACCTGCATCTGTAAATCACAATACAACATTTCATATCCTGATCAAAGAAGAGAGTGGTTTGTGTACATAATTGTATCACTCATGTTGTGAGCACATAAATCTGTTTACACATTTACATTATTGGAACGTGAATCTCTTTGGTGGACAAGAAGCAAGCCTGCATATTGTAAATTAGTATATTTTTGATTGAAGAGCCAAGAAAGGCTTAGGTTTAGAAAATGATTAGGTATGGTTAGGGGTTAAGTAAGTCTGAGAAATAAATACAGGTCAGTGAAATCCTCTGAAGTAATTGAAACATGACTGTCTATGTTTGTGTGTGTAAGTTTGAGGTGGGGGGGGGGGCAGCTACAGAAACTATGTGCCTCCCTCAATGACTTTGTCACAATTTATTATGTGCCATTTTTCTTCAAGCCATGTCACGTTTACGGTATCTGCCACAGTGGTGACTGGCCAGCCTTAAAGAGTATTATCAGGAGAATAGTTTTGCATATATTACAGGGTTAAGTGCAAACCAATCTGCTTTATCCAAACACAGCAATCCAAACAGAGCGCCGTGCCTGGGAGACTGATGAGTAACACACTCAACTGGGGCCCCAGCAACCCCTAAACTCCCCTTTCCACCTTCCCATCACACACTGGGCTCACACTGATTGGCTCTGATTGGTTGTATAAAACACAGCTCTGACTTTTTGATTATATTACACATGGTCACGCATGGGCTGGTGCCCTGTGCTTCAGATAGCAGAGCCCCAGCAGCCCTGAAACAGTTACCAGTACTCCAGATTACTGCAAGGATGCATAAAAGGAAAAAGAGCTCAAGGCTGTGATTGTAATGACTCCAGGAAATATGTAACACTCACTGGGATGGTCTCTGATGTTGATGACACAAGGGTATTTTATCCATTCTAACTCATGGTTTGCAGCATGTGAGTCCCACAGCAGGTCCTGACCAACCCTAAACCTCTTTGCAGGTTACCCCGGGTTCACTGGTGTCACATGTCAGGAACTGCATTGTGGGTGAAGTGGCAGATGAGGACTTCCAAAACAGACTTTCAGCAGGCTGGAGGGAAATTGTTTTGGCGTTTTAAATGGAACACCTCCGTATGCAATCCACTCTGACCTCTCAAGTGCTTGCCCTCAGTGGAGATAGGGGGCTCAGGGTTTGTGGTCAGGAACATTGGCCCAGAGGGAGCACAGCAGATAGTGTCTAATCCGTGAAGCCCTTGGCCAAAGCTGATTTCCCACATAGGCCCATCAGCTTGAGTTACAGATTAAAAAGCCAGGACCCTTCTTGTATCACTTGCCTTTTCACCTCTTTGAGCTCTGTGTTTTCTCAGTTTTAGCATTCTTAATCCAACAAGAATTCCCACCCATCTTACTTCAGAGCACATGCAGACTGAGCACAAAACATTTGTTTTGCTCCCAAAAGTTGTTGTCAGGGTGACTGTTTTGTTATGATGTGTTGTAGCAAATTCATTGGATGCTAAGCACACATGCATATTCTTTTGATTTGGGCGCTCTTGAGATTTTAGCCACACTGGAACATTTTCATTTTCTCTGACTGGTTTACATTGTCAGCTCGCTATTATTATTATTCCTGGGCGGACCAAATGTTATCACAGGATCTAGAACCCAGAACAGGACCCCTTGGAATTACCAGGATTTCTGCATTGATAACTCATAAAATCAGTGTAAGATGGCTGTAGACCAGATCACAACCTAATCAGAGGTCCAGTCCGCATGTTAAAGTACTGAACCCCAAATTGCCTGCAATACAAAAAAGATTTTTTAAAAAGTGGCAAAGTGCATAGGATGAAAGCTCAGAATGAATAGGTGTTTGCAGCTTGTAGTGTAAATGGACTGGTACTTATATAGCACTTTTCTACTCAGTTTCTGTGTACTCAAAGTGCTTTACACTACAGGCCACATTCACCCAGTCTCACATACATTCATACAGCACTTTTCTCTACACTTAAGTGCTTACTAACATTCACACAGACACTCACACTCCAATGAACGCATCGGGAGCAACGTGGGGTTCAGTATCTTGCCCAAGGATACTTCGGCATGTAGACTAGGGGAGCCAGGAATCGAACCACTGACCTTCCGATTAGTAGGCGACTCGCTCTAGCTCCAGAGCCACAGCCGCCCCAGTGTGAAAGCACTTTTAGTGCTTAGTAATAGTGGAAAAGTGCATTATAATTCCAGTCCAGTTAGCATTTTTAATATGCAGACTGATCTTCATCTACATAAAAAAGAAAGTACAATCTCAATAAACTAATAACACACAAACAGATGAACTTTTTCCCTGAACTTTTATATTGAATACACTAATCACACACAGTGGCAAAAGTAATCAAACTCATGAATAAGTTACTAATAGAAACTGCCTTTTCTCTCTCTCCTTCTTGCTGCTCTGTCTGTCTCTCCCTGTCTATGTAAGTGTGGGCGTCAGTGGTGATTAACCAATCTCTTCCAGCAGTGGGTGTGGAAAACCCAGGCAGGTACAACTACCATCCATCTACAATCAAGCTCAGTATTTAAACTTGGACTTCACCACTGCTCCTTGCCAGACTGTTAACCTGCTCTTGTGGTAGTGTTGCTCAGGCCTTTTGTTGCAAACTGTTTGCTTTAATTATTTCTGTGAGACACTTGCTCACCTTTCTCCTTCTCTGCTCAGGAACCCCTCTGGAAAACCTGCCTGGGAGCCATCTGCTTACCTGCCTTGCCCACTCTCACTTTGCCTGCTGGGAAAATAACCTGCCTCACGGAAGCCGAGTACTGTCACAATAATTCTGCGAAGAGAAAGGAAGGTGGTGAGAACTCTGTTGGTCCCCACTAGGGAATTAACCCGCCTTCTCTGGAAACAGATCTCAAGCCGCAGTGAGCCCAGATCAGAGACTGAACTTTTCTTCTTAAGTACCATTTGCTTAACCACCCATTCAAAGCCTTAGTGGCATTCCTACCTGCTCATTAACCTGCTGATGCTTGTCTACAGAGTTTTTGCTACTTACCTGTCTGCCAGCATCCCTTGCAAATCTGCCTGTACTCTGCTGCATTTACTCCTGTTCTACTGGTATTAAAGTCTACTAAACTTTCCATTGTGTACTGTGCTTAAAGACAGACTTGTTCTTATAGCCTTACTTTTATATTAATCTCTTTTTTTATAACCCAGGCATGGTGCAGCAGGTCCCAGTCAAGGCATGACAAGATCTTTTCCTCAAAGCCTTCCCATCATGCCATGCGCATGCATGCATTTTCTTCTCCTAAACAATCACTAGGCATTCTGTCTCAGGAAAACACTCACCATCTTGGAGCTATATGTTGTGGACTGTGTGTGTGAACCGGGGGCTTGCAGTTGGTGACATATAAAGGTTGCATTCACACACATGCCACATCCTTGTAAGTTATTTATCATGTGGAGGCAAAGCAAGAAAGCTTTCTTGTGCAAAGCAAGGAGGCTTTTTGTCCAATGCTGCAGACAGACAAGAAGGATTGATGTTGAAACAGTGCTGGAAGAGAAGTTGAAGCCCACCCAAAACACACACATGCATGCACACACGCACCTATTCACTGTTTGACATTTTGTTTTCTCATGGCCATTGTGGTGAGAGCTGTCACTAACAGAGAAACAGCGTGACCATGTTGATTAGGCAAACCTTTGAGGCGAGGAGTGGAAATATGCTGTCAGCTCATTACCAAAATACATAAGCTCTCACTTCCAATTACTCACTTAGCAGCTGGAGATTAGACAGGAGAGCAGATGCCAACACCGCAGTCTTTCTGGGGTCAGTGGAGATGACTGCAGTCACAAATTATATCATTTTCTATCCCCTCATACTTCTTTAAACACAGCCTGCTGCCCGTTTAGTCAACTCACCTGAAAAGCAAAGTCAAATATTTACACATGCATGTTAGCTGCCATTTAAGTGAATTTCATGAGACATCACAAAGGTGTTTGGATTGGTGTTGGCTTTTTTTAACCTCAGTTCAAATGATACATTTTGGGACACAGTGTAAGATTGTCAAGTAGATCTGAAAATTTGAAACTAGGTTGGCTTTCAAACCTGTTTAGTATTAAATTAGATGATTAATAAGCTTAGCTATCCACAGCTTTTCTGACTTTTTTAGCTCATACTTTTCATCAACCATGTTTCCAGCAGGAGCATGCAGCTGTTTTAAGTGAAAAGCTCTGATAAATGAACTGTAAACTTCCTACTCAGTTCAAAACTCAGGACAGATACAGTCAGAGACTAGCAGGTGAACATAATGGAGCACTTAGCAGCAAGCAAGACAGATGTTTTCTTCAGGCATTTGTAAAGACCAAACCAGTGTTAAAAGAAGAGCAGTTACTGGGCTGGTTAAAACTGTTAGCTAGAGTGTTAGCATTTACATTTAACATACTGTAGTTTAAAAGGAAACGAAAAATCAGTGAATAAAACTTTCCGTGCAGTAACTGACTTTTTAAATCTATTTTTTGTATGTAATGCAGTCTGGCTGAGGCAGATTACATTGCAATTTTTGGTATCAGTAAGAACATCCACTGGATTACAAAAGCTGCTATCTAATCTGATTAATTTTGGATTACTTCCAAATCAGACATTAAATACTGCCATATTATGTACTGAACATAGCCACTAAAAAATTATTTTTTTCTCTACAAATAAATTTTCATTTCACCATGTACAGTTGGTAAAATCAAATTAAGCTTAAAGAAACAGTAAGGGTTTGTGAGATTTGGACTGGGATGATAGTAATTGAACTATTATTAACTAGGATAATGACTGAAAATTACTTTTCTGCACTGTTTTTATGTCTGATTAAACATTCTGATTTCCTCTCCCTGTTTAATGGTTTAAATACACAGAAAGTCATAAATACACTGACATATAGCTTAATAAGACCATCCATTTAAATTTAAACTGTCCTTATACTCACAGAAACAATATGTGGTGCATAAATACTGTATATATATAGAGAGAGAGAGTGAGAGAGAGAGAGAAAGCTAAGCAACTATGTGAGAATTCTTGGATTCTTGGCTCAAGCCCACCACCACTACTTGGACCTTCTGCCTTCACTGCAAAGCTGACATCCTGCAAACCTCCCTTCCAAAGGCCCTTCTCCTTCCAGTAAGGATCAAATCTGTTAATGCCTGACGAGCCCTGTAAAGACTACATCCAATCAGACCCACAGCTCTGATTGCATTGTGGCCTGTATACATACTGTATATATAGGCTGATGGCCTGGGGAAACTGAGTGAGGCAACAACAGAATTTGTAGTTATCGTGTCACCTACTTGGAAAACCAACCTGAGATACAGGTCATTCATAGTTATCTTAGCACGTGGACATGAATATTATATCTGTGAGGAGGATCAGGGCAACTTTTTGGACAGCCTGTTTTAGCCCAGTGAATCTACAGCCTAGCAGATGAATGAGTTCTACTAGTTTAGGTAATAAAAATGATTTCAGACTTTTTTTGTGTGTCCAAGAACAGAAAAGCAAAGTATACTTTTAAGCACAATGATGCATTATATATTATTTGTCTCTATATATAGTATGAGTATAAATACTAGAGTGACTGCAGTAAAATGAAAGGCGTGGTGGCACTTGTCAGAAAAACTGCACAAGGACTGCACGATATAACAGCTTTAACCACACTTCTTTTCTGCATGCCTAATAAGAGACTAATTTTTTTTTTTAAAAATACAAGTAAAAAAGTAAGTAAGTAACTAAAATATGTCTTTCTTCAGTGCAGTGGAATTGAAAAAAGTCCCATGTTCAAGTATTTGCATATATACAGCTTTAATTCAGTGGGTTAAACCAAAGTATTGCATTATCCATTAAGGAATTACAGTCATTTTTACACACAGTCCTTCAGGGAATCAAATGTAACTGAACTAATGAGCGTATCCATATAAAATGCTTAATTTTTAACATTTTCGTGAAAGTCCTTTGAACACTAGAATCGATGCTTATCACCATCCAATGTGATGCCTTTCCAGGCCTTTACTGTTGCCTTCTGCTTTAAGTTTTGTCTTTGGCAGTGAAATTAATCCTCGATCTGTGATTGACTTGGCCATTGCAGAATATTCCATTTCTTTAGCTTAAAAAAACCTCCTGGTCTGCTTTTTGCAGAGCCTATATCCTTATATACTTCATTCATTTTCTGCTGTCTTTTGTGATAGTACCAGTACCACTTACCTGCCCATGTCTTGCCTGCCCATGCATCTCATGAGTTGTTCCAAGCCTTTGCATTACTTTTTTCCTCCTTCATACAGGTTAATCTTCATATGGCCAAAGAATTCTCATCCAGAGCTGATCTGTTTTTTTGGGGTTTTTGGGGGGTTTTTTTGGCAGTGTCTAATCTGGCCTTACTTTTCTTGAAGTTTAATAAGGATTTGCACCTTGTTGTGAACCCTCTGTAGACTTGGATCATGATGCCTACCTCCTAGAAAGTGTTTTTCATTTAGCCAGATGCTGTAAATTGGGTTTTCTTTACTATGGAAAAAAATGATGTCATCACTCCTAATATCCCATAGCTCTGCATTTTTTTTTTCTGAGAGCTCTTCAGATGTTATGGGTTCACTGGAACAGCAAACACGCTTGGAGTCAACTCCAGACCCTTTACCTGCCTAATTTATGAAAACCTATACCTTTCCATGAAACAGCTTTTTAGTCAACTGTTAAATTGCCTTTGGTCCCTTGAAAACAAGGGAGTACATACTCTATATGAGCTATAATTCTTAAACTCTTCTTCCAGTTTGAATGTTAATACCTTTCTCTCTGCTCTCCTCTTACCCAGCCAGTCATAGCATATTGCGTCTGTCCCTGAGTCTGGTTTTTCTCCCCACTGTCACAAAGTGATGTTCAAGTGGAAACTGTTGGTTTTCCCTATTATAATAAGTGTTGATCTTACTATGTAAAGTGTCCTGAGCTGACCGTTTTAATGTTTGATTGCAATATAAAAACCAAAATTTAATTAAATTATATTTAGAGGTTAATGCAACAGCTATTATTAGGATTGCATCAGATGCTGTAGATTCTGATGCCATAGATGTTTTCTGCTGACTGTCCACTGTCAGCATATCAGTGCATTCAATTCCACCACATTATATATATATATATATATACACACACACATATTTATGTATGTATGTAGAGAGAGAGAGAGAGAGAGATGGATAGATAGATAGATAGACAGTATATATACTGTATATATACTCCCTTTTAACAGGAAGAGACTTTGGGCAGAAGTTTTGGAAGACAGGAAAGAGGCATATTGATCTGTACTGATATAAGAAAACTGAGAAACTGGCCATGGAATTGTAGAGACTTTAGACTGTCATCGTTATACTCTCTTGTATATAGTATATGCCAGTGATTTATTACAAGCATTAGCCATATCTGGAATCACAAATGTGCAAAAAGGAAACACTGTAACAGAGGAATGAGACAGATGCTGTGTATTTACACAACGCAGATCATTTACTCATTGTAATTACAGCTTTATTCCACAAGAGGGCAGAGACAGCCTGTGTAGACAAAGATTTCAGCAAAGGTTTGAACACTTATGCATGCAGTATGTCTAACTCCACATCCAGAGCGTGCTCTCTCCGCAGCACTGAACATCAGTCCACTAGGTGTTTAAAGCAGCAGTTGGCAGCCTGACAAGCAAATCTAATGCAAAAGTCACTTAGTATCTACTCCCTGTGTGTGACCCAATAAGTAGATACAGCTGTTCCTCAGCAAAGCAGCAGCTCCAAGGGAAGCTGTATAGGACATACATGTTGAAAGACGTGGAACACTGAGCATTGGTCTTAACTCTAAATATAGAGAATCTGCAAGTACAAGCCTTTTTGACACAAGAATATATGTGGAAGGTGTCCTAGACACAGAAAGACAGAGACTTTTGTTTGCAATGGTTTTTATCCTCTTAAACATTTATAGTATACCATTATAATCCAACACTGTGGAGCAGGGTCATTATAGATTGTTCAGTTTTAGATTTTATGTTTATTTAGTTTTAAATGTTTGTTTTCAGTTCAGTTTAGTTTCAACTTGGGATTGCTTATTTTAGTTTAGTTAGAACTGTTTGAAAATGTTTCGTTTCAGTGTTAGTTTTAGGTATACACTACATGGATAAAAGTATTGGGTCACACCTCTTAATCTCTGAATTCAGGTGTTTTCCGTCCCATTGCCACAGGGTATAAAATCCAGCACTTAACCATGTAGTCTACCTTTACAAACATTTATGAAAGAATTTGAGTGTGGTACTGTAACAGGATGCCACCGTTACAATAAGCTAGTTTGTGAAATTTCTTCCCTCCTAGATATCCCACAATCAGCTGTAAGTGGTATTATTGCAAAGTGGAAGTGTTTAGGAACCACAGCAACTCAGCAACAAAGTGTCAGGCCACCTAAAGTTACAGAGCAAGGTCACCGAGTGCTGAGTCTCATAGTGCGTAAAAGTCACCAACACTCGGCTGACTCAGTAACTGCAGAGTTCCAAACCTCCTCTGGCATTAACATCAGCACAAAAACAGTGTGCTGGGAGCTTCATGGCATGGGTTTCCATGGCCGAACAGCTCCTGCAGGTTTAATGTGCAGGTGGCTCAGTACTTTTGTTCATATAGTGTAAGTAGCATTTGTCTGGGGTGAAATTTAACCCTGTAACACCAAGTGTATGATATTTGATACATTTTTGTTCTTGATTTTTTAAGACTTCTACATCATCAGCGTGATTTTTTTCCCCTGAAAAACCGGATGTATACGACCAGACAAACTGTGAGCAATAAATTGCACAGAAATGCCAGATGTAGCAAAAATGATGCAAATTAAAACTCATATATGGAAATTGATATTTAATTCCTTTTTTTTTTTTTTTTATTTGTCAGAAGGTTCAATAAACACTCCAGTTTCAGAAAATTTGAATTATCTAGCAATTATTTCATGGTTCAGGCTTTACAAGGTTAACAAGTTCACAAGTATTACAATACAAATACAACACACACTCATATAGACATAAATCAAACCCTCCTGTTGCTCTTTCTGTCGACACATTTGACCAAAATCACAAAGATTAAAACTAAAGATATTTCCTGTATATAATTTTTTTTTTCCACACATAGTTTTAGATTTAAATTCACTATAAAACCCTTGGTCTGGACAGCATGAAACCACCAAAGACAGACAGTCGTTTTACTTAAAAGAGAGCTTTGTTCACATTGACTGAGTCATTTGAGTCAGAGTAGAATATTTAGTTAAAAACAGTGTTATAAAATGTGTGGAGTGTATGAACTGACACCCAATGGAATAAATCTGTCACCCAGTTGTGCAAGCAGATGGGAAAGGTGCATTTGGCAGTGTAGATGAGCAGACGGACAAATATTGACTTGTTTAGGACTTGAACTTGGCTTGACTTGTCGGTTTTGGCTTGGGACATGACTACATAACCAAGACATGGTTGGTGTCTCATGAACAGATTGTGCTTGATGTGCCAGAACCCCCACCCATCCATTCATATCAAGAGACAAATCAAAGTGGGTCTTTAATAACTTGGAAAAAAGCTTGCGAGTAGACCTCAAGTTAAGAGTGCAAATGATTTTTCTGACTAAAAAAATATAGCAAATGTAAAAATAAAAGTTAAATGTGTTTAAAAAAAATACTATGTGACCCAATCAGGGTGTCCTTATGTCTGAGTATTTAACTGAAAAACAAGCGTGGTCATGTTGTAAACTTCTTGCTTGTGAAGAAGCAGCTATCATTAGATAACTAGACAGAAGGGACTTTGTGTAATTCATAGTGTGGTCTTTTCCACTGATGATCTATCTTTTTTCTTTTTTTCTTTCTTTTTTTTTCTTTTACTCTGGGGAGCGCAGTTCTATTGTTGATACAGTCCATAATTTTGATTTATCCTTTGGGTAAATAGAGAGCGGTTTGCTCTGGCCCTTGGAAGAACATAGCCATCAAATCACTTGATCATTAATCCACACATTGTTTTATTTACCCCTTGCTCTCAGCAACTAGGAGACAGAGTGGAGGAGGACAAGGGGGGACACTCTGGGGTCAAAAACAAGCAATCTACTGTGTGCCCCTGCTTATAGGGTTTAGGTAGGTTGGGGGAGGATGGGCAGACATAAACATGCTGCTTTTCAGTTTCAGGTGGTGCTGTGCTCTTTCTTTTTTTTTTCTTCTTTTTTTGGATCATGTTGGCAACAGAGGCAAGCAGCAGCTAAAAACCCCCACAAGCCCCAAGGGTGGGATTGAACTTGGGGTGAACGTTCCTCCAGATGTCAGCAGGGCATGTACACCTACAACTCCACCATCCAGCCCCCAGCACCCAAACAAGGGCCCAGACAAGATGCAAGTCGCCACATTCCCATTTATCAACTTACCCAACAAATCAAGTGCTTACAGTTTTTCCTGGTTTGATAAAGCCTTTCATTAATTTGCTTCATTGTAGTTGCATACACATAAGTAGATAGTGGTGTTAAGCAGTTCCCAAATTTTAGGGATATTTACTTGATTAAAAAATTAAGTCATACTATAGTTTACTGAGATGAGATGCCCTGAGGGGAGCTGTATGAAGCCAGATTAAGGGCGGTGTAAATTATAGTGACCCTAAAGTCACAGTTTTCAATATCATGAAAGTGGCTTTCTTTTAACCTGGCTAGATCACCATGCCAACTTATGCTAAAACAGAGAGTTCCAGGTTTTGGTTTAAAATCAGCTGTAAGTGAAACATTTTCATTACTGATTCTTTTGCTGACTACATGCTTCCTCTGCTTAAAGAATACATTTTATACATGTAACCCATTAAGCTGTTTCTCACTTACACCACTGAAGGATGCCCTGCAGTAAAGTTACAGCAGGGCAAACTGTATGCTTCACATTGTCCCAAGAATTTACATGCATTCAGGTGATGATGGATAAATTAATGTTTTGTTTTGTTTTTCCTGTGGATCAAACTCATCAGCTGTGATGACCCCCAAACATACTGGAGCTAAGGCTGGGCAACAGAAAAAAGTTTGGTTTTTTTTGGTCTGTTTCACACTGCTGGAATTGCAGCTGATAGAAGACAGATTAAAAAACTGATCAGTCTATTTGTAGGTTATGTATCAGCAAGAAAATTCAATAAATAAAAGGAATTTCATTTTTATCTGGAAAAAAAAAAACAATTAGGTAGTTTCTCTATTTTTTTCCCTTTACAGTAAGAATGGTGTGATTTCAGTGGAGTATGTCCAAATCTTGGACCTTCAAGTAACTGAAATTCTTTCACATTAATTTCCTTTTCTGTCTACATTTCTTTTATAATTTCATACAATAACTGTGACACATCTTTCCTTTGGACGTTCACATTATACTATAAGCTCTCACAAATTTGAAAGAAACACATTAAGAGATGTCTGAACAATACTTAGTTTCATTAAGTGTGGTGTTATGAAAGGGTGTAAATTGGAAAGAAACAACTTGCTTTTATTTTCAACCTCTGGATCATCAGTTATAGTACTTATGATAAGACTACTCATTTCTGTGCTCAGTACCATTGAAAATAGGCGCAGCAAGACAACAGACATACTAAAAATCCAATTAGCCATCTTTTGGGGTCTAAATTAACAATAATTTTTACATTATACTCCTTGCTGTCATGTGTACTGATGTCAGGTCAACAAAATAACTTTGCCTAATATTAGTAGCTCTATTCTGTTTGCAGCAGGTCTCTCCATTCCTGGAACAGCTTTTTTCAGTAAAATGTGCTTTGATGTCAGATTTACTCTTCTTTTAGACTGGCAGTAGGTTTCCTGGTCCAAATACTCATTTTAAACTTCATGATGTTCAAAGTGTCTTTATCCATTTGTAGCACAACCTCAACATGTCTGTGAAAGTTATCTGTGAAAGCTTAACTGTAGTTATTCAGTATGATGAAATAATTATGAAATGTGCCACAACCAGTCACTGTTTGCGTTTTAATCTTCTCTTGATGCATGCTTTTTAATCTTCTCACTAAGTAACATTTATGCATTGCTTTTAAGCACAAATCTGATACATTTAGTCTCACTTTGCCCAAACTAATCTCACAGAAGCCTCAAATCTGCTCCTTTATGAAAATTCAAAATAAAACATTTTTTTCAACATGTCAGCACATCACTGCTCCATAAGCACCACAAAGTCCAAAAGATACAGTGTGTATGCTTTAGTGTGCGCACACACATCTCAAAAATCACTGAGCGTCTTTCATGAACCTCAGTTTTACATCATCAGCACATATTGAAATGTATATTAAAAACCATATGACAATAAAGTGTTTTATCATGAGAAAGACAGAATCTGTGACAAACCAGATTAAAGAGACACACCAGTAATAAAATAATTAGAAGTCTAACAAAACATTAACAGGAGATGAAGTTACTTTGTTCCAGCTATTTCTAGAAGTCTCCCTTCTGAGTTTATGGCAGACCTGCAGCATCAGACAGCAGCAGAGTTCATCCATGAGCATTTCTACATCCAGAGAGCTAGGATTATAATGTGGCACAACAGCCGTAATTATGTTAATTACTTATATACCTACTCCCTGACATCGAGACAGGCTCGATCATAATCTGACAGCAAATGGCCCCATGCACTTCAATTCAGACAGGAGAGCTGTCACGTAAAGGCACAGGTTTTTAACTACAGTTTAATAACTCCTGATCTCTTTACAAAATTTGGCTTTAGTATATGGATGCATTCATACTCCTCTCTGGTAGGGAGTTAAGAAGTTAGGAAAAAAATAGGAAATTTTAAATGTATTGTCAAATCTTGTGTGTAGCACATAAAATGGCACAAGTGCTGCGGCCCGTTCTGTCAGTGCTGTGAGCATGTCAGTGGCAAAAACATGCACTTTCACGCTGACATGGAGAATTCCCCATAGGATTATATTACAGCAATTTCCTAGTTGGCAGTTATAGCATTCTCACTACATTTTTGTCAGTCTTAATAATTTACACCTGAAAAGCTGAGAAACTGGGGCTTGGGTTTAAAAAATACTGGAACCTGTGTTACAAAGCAGTCACATTAGTCACTTTAGCTATCAACCTGGTTTTCAGAGGTCAAATCAAAACTGAGTCACCTCCACAAACCAAATTTTAATCTTTGCTATTAAAAATACTAACTGGATTGCCACAAAATGTGGTACAGACCTTTATAGCTCCCAGAGCACATTTCTGATCGATGGGGTCTGAGGGGAAACAGACCTGAAACTTTCAACCAGAGAGGGCAGCAAAACACTACTTTTCAGCCTGTAGTGAAATTACTTTTTTAGAAACCCAGTAGCTGGTTTTCTGTTCAGTGGTATTTGGCAGTCCCCAAAATGGTCACATTTCCATGACTTTTGTCCATTCACCTTGTTAGCATTTTGCTTGTTCAAGAGTTTGAAGTAAATTAAAATTACAGCCTCTGGTTTCCTTTTCCTTTAAGCATTACACTGACTTGTGTTAATTTCCAGGAGACTTGCTCTGACCTTAACCGTAAATACTACTTGCCTAAACCTAACCACAGGACAACCTTAAAACATCCCTTAAAGGGAGACGCGTCCCCATAATGGGACTGTGTAAACACATTTAGGCTCCACAATATGAGAACTCTGTAAATCATGCACACAGATACATACAAGGAGTGATTAGAAAGTCTGTGATTTCCACCTATAAAATGGAAAAAACATACATACCACTCAGAAGGCCAGTGTTTGTGTTCTGTGTGGTGCTATTCTATTTTTGTAGTTTTATACTTAGTTTGCTTTTCAGTTGTGACTTTAAAAAAAACAGTTTTATTTTGTTTGCAGTTGCTGTGTGATCTTTATACTTTGATTTGTACTGTTTTTACACTTACTTTCATTTTCATTTTGTGCTTAGTTTGTTTTTGCTCAGCCTCTGGTTAGGTTTGGGCATCAAAACTACAGAGTTAGGTTTACGAAAAGGTCCTAGTTTAGCTTAAAAAAAGGCCTTTTCACAACATTAATCAAGTTCCAAAGCTTTAAATTCCTTTGTGCTAAACTGCCTTGGTTAGAAGTTCCACCCCTACAATACATCCAGAAAACATCTCACAATTTACAGCCTTTCCTGTAAAATGATTGTACTACATTTTGTACTGTTGACCAACATAACTATTACACATTTAGTTTTTAGAGAGGAATGCATATGGTCCTCTGCCGCTCATTTTGCCTCCTTAAATTCTCTTTCAACCTCTTACCGGTCATCAGTATCTCCCTTTCCCTTCACTGCCTCTCTCCCTACGTCTAACTCTCCCTGTAACCTGTAGCTCTCAAACCACACCCTGCCCCCTGAGCCTGCAGCCTCAGCTTCACCCTGACGCAGTAATAAGTGGTCAGACCTTCATTTCAGTATATGCCTGGCTTGCTCGCCATCACCAACTCAAAGAAAAACCACACTGACCCCAGGCTGCAGTACAAGCCATGCTGAGCAGGGTGAGATAGACTTGTGTTTTAATAGCTATACGCTACGTAGATTATTAATGTGTGTTTGACTTGGAATGAGCCTCTCCATAGCAAACCAAGCAGTCCCCACCCCCCAACCATCCCCCCACCCCTTCCTTAAGGACCTCTAAAATAGAAGTCACTGTATAAAACCACAGGGCAGCATGGTGGAATTAAGTCATCAGCTTATTCACTGCCACTGCCACATGCCATCAGTTTGTCATGTTAACTGCTGTCTAGGAATTATGCTGCAGTGATCTGAAGTATACTTCTGCTTCACTACATCTGATCTGTAACTGCTCTCCTACAATTCCCAGAGTTCCTTTCAATACCAAATAAAACACCAAAATTCTTAGTAATGAGTTACGCCCATAACATTAAATCCAGAGTTCTGTGAAATTATCCAGAGTAAACCTTAAATTTTGGTTTGGAAACTCAGTTAACACTTTGACCTAAATCAAAATGACCACAGATGCCTTAAAAGCTTGAATTTTATTTTAAAGTTAAAATTATCAGGTAACTCTAGCAGGCTTGGTTAGCAGACCATAAACTATACAGGTGCAATGCACATATGTGGTAATTAGTGCTAAGTAAAAGGAAAAGAAAATACTGGAATTTATCATCAAACTTGAAACACAAACTTCAGGGATGGACTGTACCACACAGCCAGATTATTAGATAATTCCATTAAAAAGCTCTAAAAAGTGTCACAGCACAAAACTCTGGAGAGGTCCAGTTCAGTGATTTGAATTAGTGTTGGTGAGACCTAACAGACAGCTGTCGCTATGTACCTGTGTTGGCATGCTTTTCAATTCCAAAAAAAAAAAAAAAAAGTCCAAATTGATCATTTCTGAAAGATACAGAAAAGGAGAAATCATACACAGAGACCAGAAACATTTTTTGTACCAGGCTGTAAACATTTCTGCTGTAAAGTTGGGCATTTTAACATTTTCTGTGGGGACTGACTGACCTTTGGAGCCAGCCTCAAGTCTCCATTAGACAAACTCCAATTTTCATTTTCTAGTCCTAGAGGTTGCTACTTGGTTTAAGGAGTAACCCTTTTAAACATTGGGCCTATTTTACAGAGCGACATTACAGAATCCCTTCATCTGTAGTTCTAAAATCTTTTAGGGGGACAAACAAATCTGAGGAACGTTCATAGCTAAATTATAGGGCTTAAAAATACATTAGGAATTTTGCATAGGGTGTTGAGTAATTTATGTTTATTAAAAACAACTGTATTATTTGTGATTAGAAAAAGATAAAAATGAATAAAAAATGTAAAGCCCTTCAAAATTCAAAAAAGATTTTTATTTCAGTTACTGAAAAATCTAGATCCTTTAAAGGCATTATGAAAAAAAAATCACACTAAATATCCTTCATTTAGCTCATGAATGTGACTTGGTGGAAATAATATTAAACTGTTCAGTTCTACGGTAACATATTTTGGCAATCTCCTTGTCAAAGTTATGTTGCTACTGTGAAGTAATGGGCCGCAGACTTTTTCAATCAGTGTGCAACGTCGAAACTGCCAACAATAATGTATTGATAACAGTGAAAGCAAACTTTATATTTGCAGTGTTAGATTTCCCAACACAGGCGAGCTTTAAGTAGGTTTTTATGCTACACAGAAATGACAGGAAAGTAAGTAAAGACTGACGGAAAGTACACATAATTTGTATTAAATTTAGTAGGCTACAGCATTCACATTTTAGAATGAACCTTTTTTTTTTTGGAGAGCTGTGCATTGATATTTTTTTTTACAGTGGCTCAGCTCAGGGTTGTCAGGGACTTTATGATCACCTCCTCCACCTTAGAGATCAGTGAGCACTGGCAGCGGCTGGCTTTGACCTGCACTATAGCTCCTCAGATTTAAGGCTCCTCGGGCGGGAATGCCAGGGGGGAGCGGCTAATTGAAGTCAGCAGATGACGGGTGTGCTGTGATTTGTGTGGTGACAGGCAGTGTAATTACACGGCTGGTCAGAAAGAACATTACAGTAGTTAAGAGCTTTCACGGGTGCTAACTTGGCCAATAAAAGGATCCTTACACTTTGGTATTTGTAAACCGTGGGGAGTGCTGGCATGCTTCTGAATATAGTGTGTGTTTGTGGTGGGGTGTGCATCTGCAATGTAAGTACATTTCTTTATCCTTCTTTGGACCAGGAAATCTCTGGAGAAATCTCAGTTAAAAGAGAGGTCGGGACAGAGTGAGTAAAACATATCAAATTCCCTTTCTTGATTTCTGATTTTAAGACAGACCAAAAATGAGAAATCAGTGTATGCCCCAGAGTTACATTTCTGTTGTCTGGAGACACAATGAAAACGTCTTTTTTGTCTTCAATGCATGTAAAGACAATTCTTATTTTCATAATAATGAAAACAATGCTAACCATGATGAAGACTGGTATTGAATTCAGTCCCTGTGTGTGAGTAGTTTCACAGAAAATGTCCAACACAGTTACTAAACAGTTACTGTTAAATCTTAGCATCTGAAGTTAATTAAACTTATGTTCCAGCTTCACTTTACTTTACTAGTTTTCAGATGAGTTTAGATCAGTTAGATTTCACATTTTTAAGACAGTGTGGAAGCTGAACCAACTTTTAAAACTGGAAAACGCATGGACACATATGTGAATATGACAGTACGCACTGATTTGACAGTCCAGACAGATGAAAAATCCAGTTCAGGGACATAAACATCATTAAAATCCATCCCCAGAAACAATGACCAATAGATTAGAGGTTGGATTAAAATTGAACAGAATTTTACCTGAATTTTAAAGGTACTGTGTAACAGTCTTATTTTGTCTGCCTTGACTACGCATGCGAACACAACGATGTCCAACAAGAGACCCTGCTTGACAGCAAAAAAAAAAAAAGTGAAACACAGAATGAGGAAATATCTGCATTGCCTCCCACAGGTGGAAATATATATTAGTTTAACTCAAATGGCGGTCAACAGAATACTGGAATGTGGAAAAATGTTCCTTTACATTTTATATGACTGTGCAAAATACCTTCATGAATGTTTATTATTGCTGAAGTTAGTGAATGGTTCTTGAAAAAAACTCTTTCATTTCAGTTTAGAGTAACTAAAAAAAACTCCCAAAACCCCATCCCCGTAGAGACTGTGTCTGTTCCCAGACCACCAAAAAATAAACCAAAAATCAGCAAAAAACTATTTAAGGACATAAATTTCCAAAGAAAGAACAGTATAACATCCTCAACTGCACCAAAAAGCAAAACAGTTAAATGTGGATTATTAAACATTAGGTCTCTCTCTTCTAAGTACCTGTTAGTAAATGATATGATTTGATAATTGATCAGCATATTGATTTATTCTGCCTTACGGAAACTTGGTTACAGCAGGATGAATATGTTAGTTTAAATGAATCAACACCCTCGAGTCATACTAACTGTCAGAATCCTCGAAGCACAGTCCACAAAGGAGAAGTAGCAGCAATTTTCAACTCCAGCTTATTAATCAACCAAAGACCAGGCAGAGTTTTAATTTTAATTAATTTTTCCAATTAGTTTTCCACCCTAATTGGAAAACTCAAAAACCAGTTTTACTTGTTGTTATCTATCGTCCACCCGGCCCCTACTCAGAGATTTTATCTGAATTCTCAGACTTTTTATCTGTTCAGATAAAATGATTATAGTGGGTGATTTTAACATTCATGTAGATGCCAAAAACAACAGCCTCAATGCTGCATTTAATTTATTATTAGACTCGATTGGCTTCTCTCAAAATGTAAATGAGCCCACCCACCGCTTTAATCACACTCTGGATCTTGTCCTGACATATGGCATAGAGACTGAACATTTAACTCTATTGCCTGAAAACCCTGTTTTATCTGAATATTTCTTAATAACTCTTGAATTCCACTTTTATCGTCTTCAATGCCATGTGCCAAAACAATGCAGAGCAGCTACCTAAACTTCTCTCCCACAGAGGTCGATCATTTTGTTGATGTCTTACATCAGTTCTGCGTATGACGCTGGATACTGTGGCTCCTCTGAAAAAGAGAGCTTCAAATCAAAAGAGCTTGACCCCGTGGTATAATTCAGAAGTGTGTGCCTTAAAGCAGATAACTCGTAAGCTGGAGAAGAAATGGCGTTGCACTCATTTAGAAGGCGCTCGTCTGGCCTGGAAAAATAGTTTGTTGCTGTATAAAAAAGCCCTTCATAAAGCTAGGACATCTTACTATTCCTCACTGATTGAAGAAAACAAGAACAACCCCAGGTTTCTTTTCAGCACTGTAGCCAGGCTGACAAAGAGTCAGAGCTCTGTTGAGCCAAACATTCCTTTAACTCTGACTAG
>VUQI01057614.1:3838-14221 GCA_015106735.1 Paratilapia polleni
ACCGCAGTGAATGACTTTTCAGCTTTAGATAGCGGATAGGATCGGCCATACTCAGTCTCTTTCTTAGAAGTGGAGGTCTCAGTGAGTCTTGTCATAATTGTCATGATTCAGGTCTGTCTGAGGTTTAGCTCAGTAGGGGTGACACCAGTAGACAGCTGAATTGAGGCCAAACTCTGGTAAGTGCTTATCCCATAGTCTGGTCAGAAAGGAGGTAGCTAGGGACCCCCCGTTTCCAGGGGCAGGTGAAGGCTGTCTTGTCCCTGCTGCTCTCATTCATCTGGCACTGCCAGTTTCTAGTACTCAGGTCGATAGTGGAGAAAACAACAGAGCCAGCAAGAGAGGTCAGTATTTCCTGAAAGGTGGGCAAAGGGAAAGCATCTGTGTATGTGACCACACTGAACTTTACCACAGAAGCAGGGCTTCCCATTTTTTTTTAGTGGTGAGGACCCCAGGTGATGCCCCAGTAGATGAGGAGGGTTCCAAGACATCTGCTGCCAACATTTCTTCCACTAGCTTCTCCATAACTTTGTAAGATTTTTGTTTTATGGGGATGTCTAAAGAAAAAAAATTTATTAATTTCAGAACAAATCCAAAATATAGGTATCTTTAAGAGTGATCTTATGGTACATAATTTTGATCTATTATTTGTAAATGCAAGCTATTCCATCACCAGCTGTTCTTTTTACAGTATAAAAACCAGACGAATGGACTTGGAAAAGCTTCTGAAAGTAAGAGCAGACAGATTGAAAAAGATGCTTATGGGGAGTAATGAGGTTTCAGTTTGCTGAAGAATGGCTCATGTGATAAGAAGAGAGAAACCACAACAATGAGCAAGAAGGAGAAAGTGAAGATTAAAAAGCGAGAAAGACAGACGGAGGGAGCAATTTAGAGACAGAATATTCCAAGCATCTGTTGTCGAAGTTGACGACAATGCCTCATTATTGTAGTCATTAGGCAAGCAGAAATTGAAAGAGGAAAACGGCGCAGAGCAAGAGCAAGACGAAGATTAATACAGATATGAAATGAAGTAAAGGGAAAATGTATGAGACAGATCCCCGCTACAGGCTGAGGAATGGAGACTTAACCTGTTTTTTTATTTCCTGAACAAAATACAGTTTACCATTTAAAAAAAAACTAACAAAAAAAACAAAACACAAAACTTTATTGATCCTTGTGGTGGAATGGGCTTTCTGGAACAGATTCAGGAAGAAAACAGGAAATTATGAGACCTGAACAAAGCAAAAAGTTAGCAATAAAAACAAACAATCAGAGCAGCAGGGTAAAACACACATTAGAAGCAAAAGAAAGAGATAATTATAGAACATGAAAATCTACTGCAGGGTTATGGAAATGTGTGCTGCTAAATATACAGAATGATCTTTAAAGGGGAAGAGTAGAAACCCTGGATTCTCTGCATGGATGCAATATTCATAATGACTTCTTTTTTTGGCTGCTCCCTTCTGAGGTCGCTGCAGCAGATCATCTGCCTCCATCTCCCCCTATCCCAGCATCCTCCTCTGTCACACCAACCTCTGCATGTCCTCCTTCACTACATCCATGAACCTTCTCTGTGGTCTTCCTCTTTTCCTCCTGCCTGGCAGCTCCATCTTCAACATCCTTTGTCCAATATATCCACTGTCCCTCCTCTGTACATGTTCAAACCATCTCAGCCTTATCTCTCTAACTCTGTCTCCAAACTCCTAGATGTACTCATTTCTAATCCTGTTCTTCCTGGTCACTCCCAATAAAAATCTGAGCATCTTCAGCTCTGCCACCTCCAGCTCTCTCTCCTGTCTTTCTGTTAGTGCCATCGTCTTCAAACCAAACATCGTAGCAGGTCTCATCACCATCTTGTAAACCTTCCCTTTCACTCTTGCTGCTCCTTCTGTCACACATCACCCCTGACTCTCGTCTCCACCCACCCCACCCTGCCTGCACTCTCTTCTTCACCTCTCTTGTGCACTGTCCGTTGCTTTGGATGGTTGACCACAGGTATTTAAACTCATCTACCTTCACTACCTCTGCTTCCTGCATCTTCACTGTTACATCTGCCTCTCTCCCATTTACACACATATATTCTGTCTTGCTTCTACTGACTTTCATTCCTCTTCTCTCCAGAGCATACCTCCACCTCTCCAGGCTCTATTCCACCTGCTCCCTACTCTCACTACAGATCACAATGTCATCTGCAAACATCATAGTCCACAGAAACTCCTGCCTGACCTAATCTGTCAACCTTTCCATCACCACTTCAAACAAGAAGGGGGTCAGAGTCGATCCCTGATGTAATCCCACGCCCACCTTGAAACCACCCGTCACTCCCATTGCACACCTCACCACTGTCTCACTGTCCTCATACATGTCCTGCACCACCCTCACATATTTCTCTGTCACTCCTGACTTCTTCATACAGTACCACAGTTTCTCTCTCGGCACCCTATCATAGGCTTTCTCTAGATCTACACACAGTGCAACTTCTTCTGACCTCCTCTATACTTCTCCACCAACGCTCTTAAAGCAAATATCACATTTGTAGTTGCTAACTTTTTCCTTTGAAAACTTTCCTGTACCTCGTCATTCCACCACCAAGTCTCATTGTCTTCTTTCCTCTGTCCAGAGGATACACTAAACACCTTCCTAGCAGTATCCCTCACCACTTCAGCTGTACTTTCTCAGTCATCTGGTATCTCTTCCCTACCACCCAGAGCCTGTCTTAACTCCTCCCTGAACTCTGCACAACATTCTTACTTCTTCAACTTCCACCATTTAATCCTTGTCTACGTCTTAATTCGCTGCTTCTTCTTGATGTCCAAAGTCATCCAACAGACTACCATCTGATGCTGCCTAGCTACATTCTCCCCTGACACCACCTTGCAGTCTCCTATGTCTATCAGATTGCACCTTCTGCATAAGATGTAGTCCACCTGTGTGTACCTTCCTGCACTCTTATACATCACCCTGTGTTCCTCCCCCTTCTTGAAAAATGTGTTCACCACAGCCATTTCCACACAAAATCCACTAACATCTGTTTTTCTGCATTTCTATTCTTACCCCATACCTACTCGACACCTCCTTATCATATCTGTTCCCTTCACCTACATGTCCATTGAAATCCGCACCAATCACCACTCTCTCCCTCCTCTCTACCACTTCATCCAACTTACTCCATAATTCCTCTTTCTCTTCTAACTGACATCCAATTTGTGGATCATACACACTGACAACATCCAACATCACCCCTTCAATTTCCAGCTTCAAACTCATGATCCTGTCTGACACTCTTGTCATCTCCAAAACACTATTCACATACTGTTCCTTCAATATTACCCCTACTCCATTACTCTTCCTATCTACACAATGATAGAACAGCTTGAATCCACCTCCAATGCTCCTGGCCTTGCTTCCCTTCCATCTAGTCTCCTGCACACACAATATCTTGCTTCTCTCCATCATATCAGCCAGCGCTAACCACTGCATCACCATGCTGCCCCCAAATCACACATATATTATGTCTTAAGGTGACAATTTGTTAGGAGAGGTGAGGTGTAAAGTAAAACAAATTCAATTCAATTCAATTCAATTTTCAATTCAATTTTATTTATATAGCGCCAAATCACAACAACAGTCACCTCAAGGCGAAAAACTACATTTTAATATTTAATTATTTCTTTCATATTAATTAATCTTTACATAATGTAATTGAAATACATAAACACAGAAACTACACTGGTATGTCTCAAACAGTTGCAGTTGAAATCTGATACTTTACGTAAGAAAATACCACTACAGCAATATTGCAGCAGTACCACTACAGCAGTATTACAAAACTTGTAATACTCCATTACAAGTAAAAGCACTGCATGAAAAGTTCTACTTAAGTAAATGTATATTATTATATGACATCATTAGATTATCAATACTGAAGCAAGTAACATGTTATTGTTGTACCTGCTGAGGTGGAGCTCATTTGATCTGCTTTATATACAGTTATATGTACACCAGATGGACCAGACAGCAGAGAAGGGATGGTCACATGATTAATTGGAGAAAAAGAAGAGAACACTGAGTTTTGAGTTTTGATACATTAATCTGGTTGGTTTTGGTTGTAACAAAGTCTGATGGAGTGGAAGCAGGGTGGGATAGTAAAGTCCATAATCCAAAATTTTAATCAAAGGCTGAGGTCATACACAGGCAAGGTGGCAAACAAGTTGAGGAGCAGGGAAAAGCAAAAAAGTCCATGAAAGGGGCAGAAAGTCATACACAAACAGAAGATAACACACACACACACACACAAAAACAACAACAAAAAAAACACAAACAACCAAAACAAAACCTGGAAATAAGGAAAACCAGAGGACCACAAGACATTGCTGGAAAGCTTGATCAGAGTTTAAAGACAATCAGTGAACTATCAAGGAGAAACAGGGAGTATTTATCCAGAATAACCAACAGATTGAACGCAGGTGTGGCAAACTAATAAAGGGAGGGAGTAAAACTGACAGGAATGAACAAGAACTGAGGATACCAAAAAAAAAAATTTTAAAACGTCACTGTGAAAATCATTATTTAGTGGAATCTGTTAACATCACAGTTTAATTTTACCCAAAGAATGTGACAGAAACACTACACAAAGTCAAATAAAGATTAAGGCCCATAAAAGAGCTCAAATACATAGAACTAAGCTCAAGCTACAATGCCAATGTAAGATAACACAGTAAAAACGTGTTCAAACAAAACCAAAGAGAAACAAACTAAACTTAATAAAAATGAAATGAACTTAATTAAGGGGAGCGGCACTCATCTGCCCTGACCTGACCTAAACCAACCTAATAAACAGTAAGCAGGTGAACTGAAATGATGGCTGATCAGACCAACAACAGACACATAAAGGAAATGCACAAATTACCAGGTAACAAAAAAAAAAACAAAACAGTTGGTTTTCTAATATTACTTAATATTACTCAAACTCCAAAATAACTAAATACCCAAATCAAGATTCAAAACAAATATACGCAGTTAACCCATGTTTTTGTATTGGATATTTTGTACAATCCATTGGGCACTTCCTGTTTTTAGGAATGCTGCTTTTTAACCCTTGTGGTTAATGTTAGGCTAAGGGCTAGGTGTATGGTCAGTTTGATATGGCGCCTTCCAGCTCACATCTATGCATGTGTAAAACTCACATTAGGTAAAGACAGGCCCATCGTGTGCTCATTTCTTACCAGATGACCTCAACAGCTATTGTAAATAGAGAAAAATATTCATATAACATAGGATAAGTTTAACGAGGCTGAATATACAAAACTTAACTAAGCATTAAGTGCTTGCTACACAACTTATGCACTTTCAATAAATTCTAAATAAACACAGTTATATAAAATTATTTGTTGTAATTTATTTTTGTGTATGTGCAATATTTTCATCAGAATGTGACAAAATCTAGAAGAAGACCCAAGGTGTTTTGTGCATTGTGTTGGTGCATGGGATAACTTAAGCTGTGTGGCTGCAAATTCAGTCAGCATACCCCATTAACCTTTGATATTTCCAATTCTAACAGACAATGTTTTTCTATGATTTGATTGCTTATCCTTGTAAATATGAAAATATATCAGAGTTATTACAAACATAAACTGGTCAAAAGATGGAAGTATTAAGTTAAGATGATGGATAATAGTGCAGCTGACAACAAGTCACATGAACTTAACAGTATACCAAAATAAAAGAGTTCTATTTAATTTTAAGTTAAAAGGGTCCTCAGTTTAGTTAATAATGAATAAGCATGGAAAATGTCACTGTGATTAGCCAAGATTTTATTGTTTTAGAAAGTTAAGCATACTTTTGCACACTACTTACATTATGCGTTAAGAGACATAGGTCTATATTGGTTTATATTGCATTCCTTTTCTCCATACACCCCACAGTTACAGGAACAGTAACTTAACAATAACTGAAACAATGATCACACACCTAGTAAACAGAAGTAAATTGAGGATTTAAACATTAACAGTCCCATGAGTCTTTATACTTGCCACTGCTGAAGTGTTCCATGCTTAGAAAAATCACTATATGAAACAAGTACGCACTCAATACGTGCCCAAAAAGGAAAGATAACTAACTATGAGTAAGTAAACGTTTTTATTAAAAAAAAATAAAAAAAATAAATAAAAAGAAGGGCACTAATTTAAATTAAGTAAGGACATTTTTAGCATTTACAGTATATTTCAACTGTAGTAAATACTTTGTAATTATTGGACTCTATAAAAGGATGGTTTATTGGTTTTTAATGTGGTCCTTCATTTTCAAGAATACAGTCCAACAGCTAAGCAGCTGTCTTCTCTCAGAGTTCACTGTCTATCAGATGACATCACACGTGCGCTCCCTCATCTTGGCAGCATGCAATAACAACATCAGACCTTAGAAAGAAAAGGCTGGTTGTCCTCTGGCCATTCTAATAGTCTTTTGTTATGGTGAGTATGAAATAATGTGAGGGAAGAGTATCTGCTTGATCCCTCAGTTTCTGAAGAGCTGAGGGATAACCATCTCATGGACAGAATGTCTGGTACACAGAAAGTAAAGGCAGGGAGGCAGAGGGGCAAAATGGATGAAACCAAAAAAAAAAAAAAAGAAGAAAACAGAGAGAGAGAGAAAAAAAAATACATCAGACGGTGGATTTTGAAATTGCCTTGTGCCAACTCTGCTTATTATGTTTCACATCTCATTATGTGGTGGGGGCTTTTTTGGAGATGGCTGTTTGTCAGCTGCTGTGACTGGAATAACAATGACGGTGTGCTTGTGTTTCTGTTTCATTTGCAGAAAGAAAAGAAATAAAGGAACTTGTTCCTGCACTGCTGGTGACACCAACACACAGAGCAGACCTTAGCCAGATGAACAGCACTGTGAAGTGTGTTCTGTAGCTTTGACACTTTTTAGCAGCTCAGATATCTTGATGTAGAGCTGTAAACTGCCTCAGGTGAATGTTGTTCTATCACAGTTAATTGGGAGTGTGGGAGTGTGATAAACATGGGGATTAGAGCTTTTTTCAGACATGGTAACAACATTGCTGGCTTCATTTGTCTGTTGAAGAAATTACTTTTTTATTTAAACAAAATTTCAAACATAGGCACCCATTATATGCAAATATAGTGGCTCTATTCAAATGAGCAGTTATGGATAGAGGTGAAACAATTGTTGCAATGACTGGAGCTTGGTGTGTGAAACTTCAGTGTGCTGGTTAATGACACAAACTAACATGAATGCTTCCAGCCACAAATTTTAACAACTTAGCAAACTAAACCAATGCAAATGCCCTGATATTTTCTTTAATCTGTGACATCATTTACTAAATCATCATTTACTAAATACAACACTGCAGCTTCAGTTTACCCTCAGTTTTCACTTTATCACTATACCATCTAGAGGTCCAGCAGCTGTGACAGAGCTAATGCCAAGTAATGTTTCTTAGGTGGAGGAAGTGTAGTATCACCCATCAGGTATCATGTGCCCCCTACTACATTCCCCTTCAAGTGAAATGACTGAGAATGAGACACTATAATATGCAATTCCCTGACCAACTGCAGCATGATTGCTGAAAGCTGCTGCAGATTGCTGCTGTTGTTGAAGTGGGGAGTTGCCTGTAGATTTCACCTGCCAACCAACAGGACTGGAGTGTGTTCATGCAGGAGTAGAGGATGAATTTTTAAGAGAACTGTACTTCTGTAACTGACCACATGATGATGACATGTTTGTTTGATATGAAGGATTTTTCTATTTTGTAGGATTTTAGCAATTTAATTTGTCATCATTAAAAAACATGATTGATAAATACAAGCTGTCTATAGCTTGGTAGACATTTTAAAAATGGAGACATGTTGCCAGCCTAATACAATTATCACCCCAACAGAAAACCCCAACAGTCAGACGACCCCCTATGAGCAAGCACTTGGCAACAGTGGGAAGGAAAAACTCCCTTTTAACAGGAAGAAACCTCCAGCAGAACCAGGCTCAGGGAGGGGCAGCCATCTGCCGCAACCGGTTGGGGATGAGGGGAAACAGAAGAGAGCAGAGGGAGACAGGACAAAAGACACACGATGGGAGAGAGAAAGAGTTAATAGCTAATGATTAAATGCAAGTGGTGTATAAACACATGAAGAGTGAAAGGACCTTTCTTCTCTATTCTGTTACTCAGTTTGAACATCAGCAGGTTGTCTTGACCATGTTAACGTACCTGTTCAAATGCATAACTGATTAGATATTTGCATTAACAAGCAGTTGAACAGATGAACCTTATGAAGTGGCTAGTAAGTGTATTTATTATACTATTTATCACCTTTGCAAGTAATACTGTATGTTGCATCTCATTTAATCATAGACCTAATGATAAAGTTACCTTATTATATATTATTAAGCGCTCTGAGTGCTCATATAGAGTAGAAAAGCGCTATATAAGTACCAGTCCATTTATTCCTCAAGGGTTAAATTAATGCTCGCTGGGGAAGTCTCAAGCCCCGTGCAAAATTGCCAGTATCAACTGTTTATAGGAAATGCAGTGATAAATTTCTATTGTCATACCATGACTTTAAATGGGAAAGAAAGGTGATTTAAGTGCCTTTAATGTGGCATGGTTGATTGCGCCATATGGGCTGGTCTGTGTATTTCAGAAACTGCTGATTTACTGGGATTTTCCTGCACAACCACTATCTTAAAGAGAATGGTCTGTAAAAGAGAAAATATCCAGTGAGCGGCTGTTTTCTGAGCAAAAATGCCTTGTTGATGTCAAAGGTCAGAGGAGAATGGCCAGACTGCTTTGAAGTGATAGGAAGGCAAAAGTAACTCAAATAACTATTTCTTACAACCAAGGTATGCTGAAGACTATCTCTGAACGCACAACATATTGAAACTTGAAGCAGATGGGCTACAACAGCACACTGGGCACTGATCCTGTCAGCTGTGAAGAGGAAACTACATTTCACATGGGCTCACCAAAATTGGACAACTGAAGATTGGAATAACATTGCCTGGTCTTTGAATCTTGATTTCTGCTGCAGCATTCAGGTAGCAGGGTCAGAATTTGGTGTAAACAACATGAAAGCATGGTGCCATCCTGCCTAGTATCAACGGTTCAAGCTGCTGGTGGTGGTGTAATGGTGTGAGGAACCATGGTAAATGGACTGGTACTTATATAGCGCTTTTCTACTTAGTTTTGAGTACACAAAGCGCTTCATACTACATGCCACATTCACACTGTCATACAGCACTTATCTACACTTAAGTGCTTAGCTAACATTCACACACACACTCACACTCCGATGAATGCATCGGGGGCAATGTGGGGTTCAGTATCTTGCCCAAGGATACTTTAGCATGTATACTAGGGGAACAAGGGATCGAACCACTGACCTTCCAATTATTAGACGACCCGCTCTCCCTAATGAGCAGCAGCCACCTCCAATGTCCAACCATGTCCATCCCTTTATGACCACAGTGTACCCATCTTCTGATGGCTGCTTCCAGCAAGATAATGTGCCACGTCACAAAGCTCAAATCATCTCAAACTGGTTTCTTGAACATGACACTGAGTTCACTATACTCAAATGGCCATCTTTGGAAATTGGTGGTACAGAAGATTTGCACCATGGATGTGCAACTGACTGATATGTCATATGGACCAAAATCCCTCAGGAATATTTCCAGCACCTTGTTATATATATATATATAACAAGGTGCTGGAAGGTGTATATATATATATATATAAATATTCCCTTGCCATGTGGGCAGTCTTTTTTCATCCTTCAAGCTCAGGTTCTCTCATCAGAGGTTGAGGGTACTGTGCAGTATCTTAGCTGTTCCTAGGACTGCGCTCTTCTAGACAGAGATCTCAGATGTCGTTCCTGGAATCCGACGGTTGGTTAGCCATTACCAGTTTGTCCGTCTGTATCTGGAAGTCCCACAGGATCTTAGCTCGGTGTATCCCATTTTGACCTCGGGACTTCGAGGCCATACTCGGCACAGATGTTCCTGTACACAATGCGAGCCACTTGGTTATGGCGTTCCATATACGCCCTGCCTGCCAGCATCTTGCACCCTGCTGTTATGTGCTGGACTGTCTCAGGGGCATCTCTGCACAGCCTGCACCTGGGGTCTTGCCTGGTGTGATAGACCCCAGCCTCTATCGATCTTGTGCTTAGGGCTTGTTCCTGTGCTGCCATGATTAGTGCCTCTGTGCTGTCTTTCAGTCCAGCTTTGTTCAGCCATTGGTAGGATTTTTCGATATCAGCCACTTCTTCTATCTGCTGATGGTACATACCCTCCAGGGGCCTGTCCTTCCATGATAGTTCCTGTTCTCGCTCCTCTTCTTTCTCGGGTTTCTGCTGCCTGAGGTATTCA